>JANRGV010025859.1:0-23331 GCA_024734035.1 Alethe castanea
CTGTTCTTTGCATATAGGAAGATGAGAAAGAACTTAATATTTTTTATTTTTTACTGAAACAGTTGAGGGTTGCTGTATAATTCACTTTCTCATATTCAGTTTTTTTTTTGTTTTAGATGGCTTTTCATCTCCTAGTGACATAGAGTAATATATTTCTTGTCTGTATAGACATGCCTTTGCACCTACGTTGAGCTACTGCCTTCAGTCAGGTTCACTGAGGAATCAAAATCACCTTTTCTTTTTTGCCTCTTTCTTCCTTTCCCATGAGGATCATATTGCAGGATCAGGTATTGAGATCTTACAATACAAACTCAGTGTTGCTGTTGAAATCAAATGCTACTCAACTAACAGAACACAAGTACTGAAGATTGCACAAAGACCACTAAATTCCAACAGAACAATTATCCCTTGGCAATGTTTAGATTTATTGATTTTCTCTAAATGTAGATTTGGGTGTTGATAGCTCATTAAGTTTGCGTATTAAGCTGTGTATTTAGTGTATTTTCATACCTTACTCAATAAAAATATGTTACACACTTCCTGCCTCTACTCCACTCTTGAAAACTTTCAGCTTACATAGAATTAGAACTGTATGTTAGAACTGTATGTTAGTACATTGAACTCTTTCAAATCTAAGTCTTTTTGGTTTTCAGAAAAAAAGAACAAAACAACATTTATCGAAGATGTCCTAGATGTATTCTTACACTGGTGGTGTTTGATTTATATCTTGTGAACTTCAAGGATTCTGAATTCTGGAAAATTACTAAAATGGAAAGAAGATGTCATGGATTTTTAGAAGGAAATTAAGTTAGCAGCAAAAATTTTCTTTTGTTTCATATGGTACAGTGCAAACCAGTTCATCGTGTACTTCCTTTTGAATAGCACACAGTTATTTTAATCTTTCATATATTCAGTGAAATGCATAAAATAAGGAACTTAATTTGTTGCCTTACGTTTTTAGCATTTATATTTTTCTGATCCTGTATTGCATTAGTATATAACTCTGAAATCCACATAGGGTTGGTAAGCTCTCCCCACATCTTTGTCAGACAAAACAATCCTTCCAAGCCTGAGACCCAAGGACGTTTTCTCAGGCCCCAAAAAGTACGAACAAAAGTGAATCAGGGAAGGGAAAGCAAACTGGGGAAATGTGACTTAATTACCTGAAGCTATAATTGGACAATTAACCTCTGTTATATTCAAATAGACCAAACTTAAATCCACCTGAGGAACTTGTGACCATTGTCCATCTTGGGTCTCTGCAAAGCTTTTGCCCTAATCAAGGGGTATGTCTTGAAGGCCTTTAATAAATACCTACTTTATTCTTTTCACTCTGTCTATCCTCTGTTCTAAGTAGCCATTCCAAGGCAACAAATTAGTCTTAAATTCTTGAAAGGCTTTACAATTTTTTCCAAACATCTATAAAAGTAAAACCTCCTGTATCCTTGTTTGCAGAACCAGTGAGGAAGGTGTGTCCCTCATACTCCAGGACTCATTGCATGGCGGTGCAATCACCACTGCCCTGAAACAGTTCACAACAGGAATTCCTCACATATTCTGCTTGATAATCTTAGATAGTTGATAATAGTTATCATACACTTTTGAAGACCTTTTAAATTCACATACCATCATATGTTATGTTAATTCTTCTAGACAATAAGAAATACAGCCTTATAAGAACAGCTCTTCGTGCACTTGTAAGCAGGATTTGTACCAAGTAGCCCTCTTGAAAACGTATGAAGAAGTAAGAAGCATCGTAAAATGATGTGTGACTATAAATGGAGATAATAAAAAAAAGTTTTTAAAAGTTCATTCTTCTTCATTTTCAGACAATTATGAGTGTGGAGGATTAGTCAGATATGCCCAGTTATGCAATTTGCAAATGTTCTCTTGCAAGAACAGACATAGCATACCATACCCATTGATAAGATATACTGCATATATAGCTTCTAGTTTACATGCTTTGGTTGCAAATAGAATGAATGTCATGTCTTGGGGGACAACATGATGGCATTGATGTTACTAGCAATAAAATGCAGGAACAGAATGAACGAACCTTTACTGGCTTGTAAACTCACTGTCTCAACACTTTCAAAAATCTGAATGTTGATTGCTACTTTATTAGAAGCAACTCTGCTGCATCAGTGCCAGCAAGTATCAGCTGAAATTAAGGACTGAGAAATCCCTATTGATTATAACATTACTGCGTTACAAAACCAATTTACATCTCAATTCTTAGGCTGCTGAAGAGTCTCAGGTAGCTTCCTCATTACTGAGAGTTAAACATGTAAAATGAGACCTTGCATTTTAAACTACATGATAGATTCAAAGTTTTTTAGATTTGTCAATATGGTGATTGACAAGCAGAAATGTCATGCAAGGCATACTTTAAAAAGAATGAAGTACATTTTAAATTTGACTATGTTTCTTTCAAGAAAAAAAAAGAAACAGTAGATCTTGCAAAAATGCAGTCTTAATGTTATAAATATATATTTTTTTCTGCATAATCTAGATTGATAAAATAAGGACAATGAATTAGAACATCTCTTTTCTAATTGATGTCATTGCATAATTCAGCACACTGACATTGAACACTCCTGGTAATGGTGACGTTACTTGTTATTCCCACATCTGTACATTATTTGAAAATATTACTTGACCATGGCTTTGCATTTTGCAGGAATACTCTTACACAAATCATTAGCTTGGAAACAGTGACAAGACTTGTACGATCTCTTCTTTTTCATTTTCCTCTCAGAAATATTAAAAAACACTTTACTAAGAGAAAAACAATACTATAAATACTGTAGAGGCAATTATTCAAAATTAGGTAATGCTACATTTAAATTTACATTAAATTGTTTTATCAATTGTGAGTGTTCTGATAAATTTAGTTGCATACAGTAAGTGACTAACATAGGTTAAAAAAATAATGTGGGAATGACTGTGGTAATTTTGACCAAAGATTTATCTAAAACTTATTTATCTGATCATGATCATTAATGAATAACCAAGGAAGAATGTAAAATTTGTATTTGCCAAGAATATTCCTGCAGTTCTGAGCACTTTTTCTTTTTGCTGCCACTTCCTCATTCAAAGCCAATACCTGTATTTGAAACACAAAAACTTTCCCATTCAAAATCTTCTGTGAGAACCAATTATTAAACATAATTTTGTTTGGTATTTACCTGTCACAGTTTAAATTTAAATTTTTGACATGCCTTATGGCATGCAAACTCAAGAATGTGAAGTGCATTTCCTGACATGTAAAAAGAAGGGGAAAAGTTGTAATACCCGGTTTTTATCTAGTGTATTGTTGGTGTTTCACTTAATTTAGGAGTCTGCATTTGTCTGATCTCAGCAGTGGGAGTTGAATGATATAAAATAGATGCAGATAGAATTAATGTGAAAAGAAAATATTAAGATACTGGATATTCCATCTGTGACAATTTCAAAAAGATTGCATGGGTCTTAATGCTGTCATATGTAAGAAATGTCTCACTTAACACCTGAATCAAAGAAATGAAAGATAATAGTTTCCCCTAATCCACAGTAGTCGAGGCTTTATTTGTTCTTACGTTTTATCCATGAAAACGTTGTTTTGAATTTTTCTCCATGATTAAGAAAATCACTGTAGTGCATACACAACAGTACTTTTATAGCAGCACTTAGGGATTTGGCTGGATTAGTATTCTTGCTAGTAATGTAGTCCTAATATTTTTTTCTTTGATGTTTCCTAGACACATAATGAATTTCTGACCCCTAGGAACCTTCCATTCTCTACTGAACTGTAAGCTTGGAGTTCAAGTCTATTAAAAGGTCTATTTATTACTACTTAGCCTGGCAGTATCATAGTGGCATCATGTTGAATTTCTGTAAGCAAACAACAAGATTTAATAGCTACTGAAAAGGTTTAGGGTTTTCTGAAAGCTTAAGTTCTTTCAGAAATAACACTCTCCCTGTAATGAAGTTCTTTTATTTTAACTTCTTTTTTTTTTTATTCCCCTGATGAAAAAAAAAAATGCTGCAAAAGCTCTCCTAACACAAACATTCACTTTATTTTTATTGATTTCTTTTCAACAAATGGCTAAGCAGTCACTTTTGATAAAGCACTTAGTAAGGTCAAATGGATCAGGAAATATGACTTAACCCGTGGACTTTGGACAGAATGATGATGGTCACATCAGGTTGCTTGTAAAATTATTAAATGCATAACATTACCACAGGTTTTTATTTATAATGCATATACATATGTAAAGCAACACAAAAAAGTACCTACACTCTAAAGTACCATGAACATATCTGTTCCATATATGTCCATATATAGAAAACTCTCCCAGATTTTCATAAGAATGTAAATTGCCTTGTTTCAAGGCAATATTCCTCCTGATGAAGAAAATAACAGATGAATATTTTTTCTTCAAACAAAAGCTTCATTTTTTAAAATTTCAAGATCTGGAAATGGATAATAAAAAACATTATTTTCTTTGCAGACAGGGATTAATGTTAATTACATAAGCATAACACATTCAATACACAGTTTCAAAATTTACATTAGGTGAACTTAAGAATAAAGTTTTTCCATCAAAACTGGAAAGGACTGAGAGATTTTTCAATGTAATAGGTCATTGCAATTCACTGCATGAAGGGAGTGACTGCAGACTGGATACAGGAGGTCCCTCGAGCGTTGTGGTCTTTGTTCAGAGTTTTCCATTAAATTTCTGCAGTTCTTTTTTTATGACACTACTGATGGGCAGCCAGGAAAACACTGGACTAGGAAAGCACTAGAAAAAGGTATTTGACCCAAAAGAAACATAGAAGCAGCGCAGGATCAGAAATTTGCTCTTCAGGTCTAGAGCTGAAATTCTGAAGTAGATTTTCTTAAAGAGATTCATATTTTTAACATGTACAGAAGTTTCCCTTTAATTTAATAAACACTAGAAAAACTGAAGCCAAAGAATCATTTGCATTAAAAAGCAGATAAACTCATATAATGATAGTATTTTCAGAATAACATGCTTTCTTACTAATACAAACTAAATTTAACTTCTCTCGAATTTAGAAGAATTTAGAGGTCCAGATAGTAATACGAGACAAAATGTATATTTTATTTACGTTAACAGTCATAGTGGAACCTAAGCGTCCTTCAGTGTGATCAAAAGCACCTTGGGTGTCTGCAGACTTTATACAAAGGCTGGACACATTTATATCCATAGGTGTTTCAACAGGGTCTATGCAGTATCATCCATAGTATTTTTGACCTTTACAGGTGTTTGCCACAGAGATATACAGGAAATGTTGTTCCTCTCCAAACCCCAGCAGCACTCATGGAGTTGAAGAGAATTTTTCTCACTGAGTATTCAGAATGTCCCTTCAAAAGGCTGACTCAGCATTTACTAAAGAAAAAGACATTACACCCCTTTCTTTTTTTCTTTCTTTTTTTTTTTTTTTTTCCTTTTTAATACTGCTCAAAAAGCTTTTGCAGGAAAATATTGAACACGGTTCAACATACTTCTTATTCTGAAGGCATCCAGACTGTCATCTTTCACTTGGCATAGGAGTGTCCTAATCACTGAACACATCTCTTTACCCTACATTTGTTATGACTGACAATTTTAAATGTTGAAATTCAGGACACTCTCAGACTGATAAATTGCTCTCACTCAGACATGTCAGAGTTGCTTAGAACAGGTCAAAGGCTTGGTAGATGATAGTAGTCTTTGGTATGGGAGATACTACATTCACATGATTTATTGGTCTGTGCAGAACAACTGTTTTTTGAAATTCCAACAGTGAGAGCATTTAAAAATGGTGCTAGTTACAATGAAAATACTGGTAAAAAATATTCTTCATTTGTTTCATTAAATGAGGCTGAGATTTTTAAAAGGCAGACATCTCATATTATAGAGAATGTTCAGCAAAACCACCTGCAGAAAACTGGAACATGCCAAAGAAAAAAAAATAAAAGGACTTAAGACCTGCAAGACCATGGCCTCCAGTGAGGCAGAACAGCTTTTCAAGGGAAGCATGACACTCTTCCTTGTTTAAGTAAGCACAGCAGCTTCAGGTCATCAGGATTTTAAATGTATAAACTCACTGCCCTTCCTTCTTTTGTGGAGCTTGGTAACTATGTGCCACACAGTTCAGTTTTAAATTAAGGTTCTCTAAAATGTCTAGCAGGTTAGCAACACAGTTTTTAGTGTTTAAGTCTGCATTTTTAGTGTTCTTCTCAGTAGGAATGAAATTAAACACTGAAAATAGAAATGGAGCTTGAGACAGGGACTACAATCAGAGTGCTAATAACTTAGCAAAGTAATGCACAACACCTGTTCACTCCCCTTCCATCCCTATGTACTCAGAAGTCAACCCAGATTGAAATCTGTATAACAGCACAGAAGAAAACAATAAGACAAAACCATACTTTTAGAAAGGTAGTGAAATTTTCCACATTTGTGATGAATCCTACATAAATGGTTACCTGGTGATTGAAGTCTTCTTTCTAGATTAGTAAAAAGGGAGTCCAGAATTCTCCTCAGTCTAGGGAGAGCAGCATACCCATGTCTGGATGAGAGTATCCTTTTGCTTGTCTTCTATAATAGAAATAAATCCTTTTTGGGGTGGTTAGTCCTGATAGTGTCCTTCAGAAGTGGTCAGACCTACTTCTGCAGTCTCAGGGCAAGAGAGCATTCCCATACCAGCCAGTTTCATCCTCATACCTTAAGGGATGTGGGCAGGAATTAAGCAGCTAAAATTCTTAAAGAAGAAAAATTCTACATATGCTCACAGTTTTGGACCACAAATGGGGTTGTGCAGACAAACAGTATAAACTGAACAAAGTTGACTATTTCTCATTTTCTTAAGCTTTTTGTTTTAAACTTGGATGCCAGAATTCTTCTTCAGTTGTGTTTCAGACTCTTATGTGATCTTCTGGATCTGAATATGATTTTATTTTGTCAGACTGGCTTCTGCAGCAGTAAGAAAACTTGCTGGTTACCCAGTTTGTAGACTTTTTTCTATATAACCCATATAAGTATAGATTATTTATTATTTGTATTTTTATTTTTGCATGTTTATGTTTTGCAAAGAAAACATCTTTTGTCAAATCAGCTATTGCCAACAAAGTAATTTTGCTTTTTCCAAGAAAAAAAAATATTTTTTGTACAAAAAGACTACAAGATATTATTTTGCCAGTGTAGTCAGGCTTTCCAGGGTTTGACCTTTCTTTCCTCCAGCTTGAGAATACGGAAGGGAGAACACTTTACACAAGGTATTTGAGAGCAAAGGCCAGCTGCTCTTAACTAGTCAGACCTGACTCCTCATTCTCAGGGAGCTGCACAAGGGCAGCTGTGCAAGGAGTGCAAGGAGAAGTGTGATTACAGATAACTAGAGCTACTTTTATTTGAGTCAATTCAACCAAAAGATCAAGCTGAATGACCTGAAAGTGTGACATCAAAATGTGATCACATCTCTTTGCTGCCACTCATATGTCTTTTCTGTCATTCAGAAGAAGCTTATGTGACTGGACTGATGATAGTATACATGGAAATAATAATGGTTTTTGTGGAGTTGAGTATTATAACTATTGTTAAAACTCTGTTACTAGGAGTAGTTGCTCTCTTTGAATGCATAGCTTGAATAGTGTTCATCTGCAGGAATAAAGCTCTAGTTATATGACCTATGTTTTCAATATTTATAACAACGTGGATTAAAAAAATCAAACAAAAAACATACTACTCCTTTAAAGAAATTACATTTGAAAATTAAGCATTGTTTGTTATTTATTTTTTCTTTTGTGAAGAATGTGGTTTGAATAAAGAAATAAACAACAACCATTTCTGTCAAGAGGTCACAAAATCACAGAACAACAGAAAAAGCTGAGTTGGATGGCACCCACGAGGATTATTGAGTCCAGCTCCTGGCCCTGCACATCACCATCCCCAAGAGTCAGACCACGTGCCCAAACACATTGTCCAAAGGCTTCTTGAATTCTGTCAGTCTAGTGCTGTGACCACTTCTCTGGGGAGCCTGTGAGTGAAGAATGGTTTCCTGATATCCAACCTAAACCTTCCCTTACACAACTTTAGGCCATTTCCATGGGTCCTGTCACTGGTCACTACAGAAATCAGTGTCTGCCCCTCCTCTTCTCCTTGCAAGGAAGTTGTAGACTCCAAAGAGGTCTCCCCTCAGTCTCCTCTTCTTCAGGCTGAACAGCCCAAGTGCCCTCAGCCCCTCCTCATGCAGCTTCCCCTCAAGGCCCTTCGCCATCTTTGTTGCCCTCCTTTGGACACTTTCTCATAGCTTTATATCTTAAGTTGTGGAGAACAAAACTGCACACAGCACTTGAGGTCACACCACTGCAGAGTGACTTAAACTTACAGCTTAATTCTGTAACTTCGACGGATGTTGGACTCAAATCAAACCTAAATAATTCTTGGATTTCAGAATGCACAATGTACCTGGAAAAAAATTTCAGAACATTTTGAGAATCTCTAAGTTTAGGAATAAGTTCTTTTGAATATGTGTATGTAGACACATAGCTATATTTTGTCATATATCACGCTGATTGTGGCATTCTAGCTGAAGCCCATTTTATACAAGGATGGTAAACGGGAGGATCAGATTTCTTGCACTTACTTCAAAGACAAGCCAGTCAATCCAAGATGCATGTGCTATCTATTCATCTGAAACTTGTATAGCTCAAAAAACATATTTTTCCTTTTCATGAGACCATTTGACAAAGTTTTATGGCTCTCCACACTGCAATTCTTTCAGTAGGTTTCTCCCTGGAGAGTGGTAAGTGACAATGACTAAGTGAGACAAATTAGTCACACCGAGAAGTACTGGAATTTTTTACAAATACAAGTCCTGAATCCACTATTCTCCTCCAACCTCTGTCCCCTTCAAAAAACTATAATGATAAACACAAATGAAACAGTCACCCAACAATCTGATTTTTTATTCTTGAGATATGGAAACTAAAAAATGTGTTTTTCTAGTTTTTGTGCTTCCAATGTGCTAGACTGCTCTCCAAATACACGTAAGATTTACAATGTGCTCACAGCTTCAACACACAGTATACAATATTTATTTCAAATACACTGAGAAATACCTGGGATAACACATCATTTCTGTTTAATTAACTTGATTTGACACAATTTTAGGTAGAAATAGTTCATAAATACCCAGTAAAAGAAGTATCAAACCATGTGTTGACTCCATCTGCTAGCATTCTAAAGAATTTTAAATGTAACATGGCACATGAAAAACAAGGAAACACATTCAGGTCACCTAGGGAGCTTACAAAAGACAGGTTTGTCACACACTGGGAGCATATACAGGAAAGAAATTTAATTCTACATATCAAGATAGTCTTTTTGAAGCTCCTGTGGATTTATCTTTTTGAAAACTGGAGGAAGTGAGGGAAGAGATAGGAAATTTATTGAGTAAAACTGTGCATTATAAGAAGTTTTAAGTAACAAAACATTTAGCTCAGACTGTCTGCCCATTATATAAAATGTTTTTAAAACAAAATAAAAATACAGAGTAAGAAAAAAAAATGAGGAATTAACCCAAACCTTAGGTTTAATGTAGTCAAAAAATGCACTAAGTTTTTTTTTTTACAATAGAACCTTGATGATACTTCTGTCACCAACAGTTTCAGCCAAGACATAAACAACAGTCGAGGTAAGATTTTGAACTCTGATACAGAGACATTTAAAGTGGAACAGACTAGTTATGAGCTAGTTACCTAAGCTCCATTCGAAGGTGATGGAGATGAGGTGTAAACATTTAATAAAAGCTAGGGAGCTGTTTAACTTTACTGAACACAAGCAATCACATTTTGTCAGCTTACAATCTCTCTACGTGTCTTTGACTTGACAAAAGAAAACTTGGACAGCTTGCTTACGTGTACACATCTGGACATATCTAACGGAAGCATGTGCTACATCCTTTATTGCAATTTTGGCAGGGATCAAATTTTTTAAAGCCATGTTTCCTTCAGACTTTCTCAGTATCCACTAGTTCTAATGAGCTCCATGTCTTCTATCATTTCACCCCATATCAGAGATGGCAGATATCAAAGGCAACCAGCAGGTATAGCAGCTTACACAGCAGTTTCTGGGCACATCTTAAGGATTTTTTGAGAATATATTTTGAGATCATCAGCTCCTGGTGGAATCTCAGAAAAGGATATAGTCACAGAAGGATGAGACTTCTAGAAAAAACTAGCTGCTCTTAAAGAACTGACAACTTCTCTTGATCAAAAAGTGCTTTGAGATTTTTTCCAACCTGACATTTGATTAGGCAGGGTCAAGCATCTGTTTAGTGGATGATGGGAAGAGACTTAGAGCACAGCAAAGAAATGCCTGATCAGTACTCCAGTAGCAGATGATGGGATGGGAGCTGTATCCAGTAAAGAACCAGAGCAGGTTGAATGTTGAATCTGAGCCACACAGCAGCTCCAGGGGAAAGACACAAGGGACTGCAGTGGAGAAGTCTGTTGTGGAGGGTGGAGACACAGAGGCCCCAGTCTGCCAGAAGTCCCATACCCAGTTCTGATGTTCCAAGTATAAGGAGTGGATCTGTTAGAGCAGGTGTAGAGAAGGCCATAAAAATAATCAGATGGATGGAGCACCTCTTCTGTGCAGAAATGCTTAGAGAGTTTGGTTTGTTCAGCCTGGAGAAGGGAAAGAAACAGAGACCTTGTTGCAGCCGTTCAATGTGTAATGTGGGTTAAAAGAGCAATGGAGACTTTCCTATCCCATAGTGAAAGGAGAAGGGGAGACAGTTTTAAATTGAAAGAGATTAGACTTAGACTAGACAGAGGGAAAAACCTTTTTTTATGAGCCTGGTGAGACACTGGAATGGGTTACCCACAGAATTTGTGACCCATCAGTGGAACGCGGAACAAGATCATATTTGAAGGTCTCTTGCAACTCAAATCATTCCGTGATTCTTTTATGTTCTGCCACTCCTCGGTATGGGCATCAACAAAGCAGCTACAGGAGATCAAGATGGATTACTTGTGATAACTTTGTCCTGGGGATGAGGGTCAAGCTTATGGAAGCTCCAGTGCTTTTATCCTCAGTTCTACTGAGAGCTATCCCCTCAATCCCTGTAAAAGTGACAGAATAAATAATCCTGGAAATCATCTCTAAAATTCTTAAGGACAAGAAAGTGACTAGGAGTGATAATCATGGATTTATGAAAGGGTAATTACAGCCGGCCAACCTCAAAGACTTCTGAAATAAAAGAACTACATTTATGAGTATTAATCAATGTTATCAACACATCTGGTTGTTAAGTAAGCTTTTTTCACAGCTATGTTTATGCAGCACCAAAATAAGTATCAAAAATGCCTTGTGCTGTGTTTTTTTTAATTTTGAAAAACAAAAAACAGCATGTAATACACTGTAAGGAAACAATCACATTATCACTTTGCCACACACTACAAGAAAGGAAACTCCTTCCTTACACTTTTGATACTATTTTTTATAATCCAAATGCATCCTTGTACAATATATGGTCATCTTTATCTTACATCTGTGGCAACATCTAAGTCACTTCTGTCCTTTCCCCCAAAAGAAATAGAGAAGCAAATATTTAGCAAGAATGAAAAAAAACCCAAAAAACAATATAAAGATAAGTGAACATTTCTTAATGGGAAAATAAACAGGACACTGTCTGCTAACACTCAAGTTAGCATCACATGCTAGGAAGAGCCTCTCTATTACATTAGCATTGTGTTTCTGAAGGGCACCACAGGGCGAGGATGAGCTGTTCTTATTAAGACTAGCTTTAATAAGACATCATTACTCCTATTCCATCATTTCACCCACGAGACAAGGTTAAAACCCCTAGAGAGGGCTTTGCAAAAACGTTTTTGAAGAATGATTGTTAAATCAAGTGCTGATAGAAAATGGAGGAGGCTTAGGAGGAAGCTGAATGACATAAAATCCCCCTTTCAGGGTGTGGAGGATCAAGAAAATAGTAATTGAATCATAGGTATTGCTTGACCAGGATTAATTTGCTGAGTTCAAAAGCAGAGAGAAGTTGGTTAAGGACTCAATTTTTCTGTGTTCATTTTCTCTCACATCTATTGTGATGGTATAATTCTTGGTCAAAAGAAAGAATAATATCAAATTTTCACTGTTGGCATTACTATTCTTTTTCTTTTTGCATTCATTTCTGAATAGTCCCTTTAATATAGAAAGCCTTATTGGTTTTTATTGTGTCTTTTTTTTTCCAAGGGCTTTATACTTTAAGGTCCTAATTAGAAATTTTATATATGTATTTATAGGGGATAACTAAAATCACATAAATAGAGATATTTTCTGGAAGCTTTTTCATAATTTAAATGAGTTATTTATGATAATGATAATTTAAGAAAAAAAACGCTGAAGTCAAAATAAGTAAGTAATTAATTAAATAAATAAACAAGCAAGCTGTAAAAACCCAAGACCTTTTACTCTATCAGCTCTCGTAAAGGAACTTTCTAATGGAAGGCATGATCCAAAGGTTCTTTTCATTTTTGGGCTTTGATTCATATGCTTAATTATATTCTTATACTTTTAAAACTATATGAGGTGTTCAAATTACTCCATTGTAGAAAGGAATCCCTCTGCATTTACAATGGAGAGATTAAATTTCCTGTTCATTAAATAAAATTAGTAGTGCTTGAAAATCGTAGCATAACTTGTAGTGTTTCAGATATAGTTTTGGAGTCACTTTTCTATTACATATCTAAGTCTAAAATCTATAAAAAAGTTACTAAATATTGTTATTGAAACAAGTTAGAAAAATATGGTAACAATTTTATATTTTGACTGAGTTATGAAAACATAGAGTGACTATTGTTAATGAAATTATAGCCATATAATGCCCTATTATTTACCTGTATAGCAACTAAATGCATAAACATACAGAGAGCAGTTTTTTCATCTCTTCTGTAATCTTTAACTTGTGAGAGAGCTTTCATCTCAAACAGGACATCAACAGATAAGATTGGAACATACTTCAAAATTAATTTGTACTTTATTCTTCCTTTAATACAGGACAAATTAATATGGTGTCATTTCATAATGAAAGGTAATTTACAGATAAACAATATGGCATCCATGTTTCAGTAGGCAGCCATTAATTTTCACAGATTTTCTCACTGGCAAATTATCATAAAATTTCTTCATTTTTAAATGTAGGAAGCACTAAAACTTAAATACATATTCAATCAGTTATTAAAAATAAATTAGATATAAATTTTGTTATTTATATTTTGTCTGAATAGGGTTCATAGGTACTATCAGAACAAACCACTTATATAATGTTCATATTTAATAAACCATAGCTAGGTAAAGAACTCAAATATAATTGACCCAAACTTCTTGTAAATGTGTAACATAATACAGTAAACTGAGGACTAAGTACCTTTTGGAGAGTTCCAAGGTTGCTTTGGGCAATATAGTCCTGCTTTTCACCTGTATGGTAAAATGGCAGTGAAATCACTAGCAACTATCAGGGAATTTTCTTGAGGAGTAAGGTTTTAATCATTTTAAGGTGTTCAGTATGATAACAGGAGCCATGCAAAGAAAGTATTTCTGTCCCATTTTAAATAAAATCTTTCAATTCCTCTGAGCAGATGCTGGACTCTAAGCATCTACATAAGCCCATCACAACTATGGAAAGCAAGTGAATGTTTTCAGTAATTTTAATTTCCACAGGACCAAACCTCAACAGAACTTCCTGATATAAACAGAAGATGTAAGCAATTTGTTGTTTTTTTGGTTTGTTTTTTTTTAATGAAACTGAAAGCTATCCTCTTTTGTATTCAAAATCTCCTAAATTTCTATACTTCAGGACTTGTGATAATTATGTCATAACTGACATTCTAAAGAGAGATTCTTCTGATATTCCTGAGCTTTCCCTTTCTGATTACCCATCTGTGTTTTAGTCTTTCTGAAAATGAAATTCAGTTGCAAGCAAAAAGCTGTTAATGGATGTGAACAAATGGGGGGAAATGTGTCAATATGGAAAATCTGAGCTCCCTTTGATTCCTGAACAATAGTATCGTACCTAAGAATGAAGAAAATATGCCTTTAATGACTGTCATATGGCACATTTCTGACATTATTTATAAAGACAACTTCAGAAAAGTGACTCATACCAGGTTCTGAAAAAGTATTAGCATATATTATTGCCTCTTTTTCATGGTTTTGTGTGTGTAAAGCAAAGCAGTTTTATGATGAAAATGTTAGTCATGACTGTAAGCCCTTTTGAAAATTTACACTACACTTTTCTTACCTTTTGTTCACAAGTTCAACAATCTTTTATTCTTTCATTAATCATTTCTCCAATTCTAATTTTCTTTTCATTAAACCATCGCTGTCCCATATTAAGCCTAAAGACACTTTCATGCAATAAAATGAACAAAAAATGTCACCCCTTAAAATGAAAAGAATGGGCAGATGTCTATATTGCCAAATGTGGCAATGGTGACTGCCACCATGGCTGTATCAGATTTATTATTGCTGCTCTGAATGGTATATGGCAGATAGAATATAATTCTAGTTTGAATTCTCTGTGTGCATGAAGTTATGGAGCCATCTTTTTTTTTTCTTTCTTTTCTTTTTTTTTTTGAGCAAAGAAACAAACTTTCTGAGATGCTGAGGTGAGTTGCCCAAACAGAAACCTGCTGCAATAGCAGATGAGCGATTATGTAGTGATTTGCAGCTTAATTACTTATGAGAGACTGAACAGCTTATGCTGTTGGCTTGATATCAGTAAACTGTTTTGCATAGTCTCCTATCCTTTTGCCCATTTCAACAAACTTAAACCTTTTCCAGCCTCCTTAACTACAAGTTCTAGATTGTTTATCATATATTAAATTAAAAAAAGATAAATAGAGTGCATCTTGGTATACACAAAGGAAATCACAGGAGTTGCTGTACTTTTGACTGCAAAGAGGTGCATAAAAATGAATATTTAATAGGATGTACACTTAGGATACTCTAAACATCGTTACTGGCACTAGTCCAGCTAAGAAAAACAGAAGGGGGAGGAAACTACACACTGCTTATTTTAATTAGGTGAAATTATGTGGTCCAATAAAGCATGACAGCCTGCATAATGAAAGAAGAGCCCCATGTTTATGAGAGAATTATTGATGACAAAAATGTTGGCAGCATTTATGTTTTACTGAGACAGTGGAAAACCATTTTATTATCTTTTCATTCATAATTTCCTGCAACATGCTTCAGTGTGTAAACTGATAACACGACCATGTGGTGGAGGAACCTTTTGCTATTTTTTATAATAATGAACAAGGTCATTTTTCTTCCCTTCAGAACTAAATGTTGTTGACCCTTTCATAGGCTGATGTAGAACATGGTAGAAGGAAACAAAAAAAGGCAAGAGAATATTTATCTGTAAGTTGTTTATTCTGTGAACATTCCTTGGAGGTGGGAGAGAGGGATTTTAAATGTAAGAAATGAAGGCTGGATTCTGATCAACACAATAAAGTGCAATTTTTGCACTTCATAGATAATAGTTGCCTAGCTATAATTTAGAGTAGAACTAGAATATGTATTCTGCTTGCTGTATTTTAGCAAAATTTGTCAGAAAGCTAACAAAATTTTACATGGAAAATAGATGCTATCTTGGAAAAATTAACATTTAGTTTTTTTAGAAAATCAATGGTACAGCTTCTCTAAGGTTTAGGGAAGCAGGAGTGCAGAAAGGAAAGTAAAAGCTAACACATGAAATGTGTCATTATATGTTAATTTTTTAACAGGAAATGAATAAAAGTCTTTTAGAAAACATGAGCCAGTAAAAAAGAAAGAAAAAAATTAACCTTCATAAAGAAATATTGTAAAAAACACAACCAAATTAATATTTTGACCAAAAATAATCATCTTTGTGTAACATGCCCTTTCACTTAGGAATAATAAAAAAATAATAATATTTCTGGATAAAACTAGCTTCATTATCTTTATATCTGACATTAAGGTGCAATAAGCTATTTATACTTCTTCTGTAAAGTATTCAAATCCTGATCTCAGGCCACATCCAGAAAAACAAGGGATATCTAGCCTCTGTCAGTGGACTTGGAATGGATTTAATATCAGTTCTGTCAAGATCAACATATGGATTATGATGCAACAACAAAAATTCTTTGTTTTTGCAAGAAAACTGATAAAAGTGATTGTTCTCTTGAAATATTTCAGTGTTATTTCATACATGAATGCATGCACACAAGTGTACCAAGAAAGTGCTCTCCATTTAGAGAAACTTCTGCCCAGAGCAATTTTTCATGAAAGATTAACTGAAAAATATGAGAGAGGGTGGGCAGAGGAAAGAGAAGATGATGTTTGTTGAAGATGATGCTTTCTTTTAAAACCAGAAGGCAAAGAAAGTTACAAATGCCAAGGTCTGATTCAGGAATCCAGGTTGTCATTTCTTATTGTGGTCTAGATTCAAAGTTATGAGGCAATATTTTGCAGAAAAGAAATGATAAATATTTTGCCTGCATGGAGGCAGCTGTAGTAATGGAGAAACTACTTTCTCTGTATCCCAGGCACCATGATATCCAACTGCTCTGGTCCTTACATTTTTGTTTTGCGAATGACTGTATTTTATTTTGCTTTCAATCAAACAGTAATACATATTTTCAAGCAAATATTTGTTAAAGCTATAGAACTGCCTGAAAATATAATCTAGAGAGTAAGGCAGATTAATGAAATTACCATTCACAATAAAAATTTGTCACACATTAACTTAAGATAGATGACTTTAAATAGACTATTAGTTAAACTAAGATAGTGATTGTCATGACCCATTTGTAGGGGACATGATGTTCACATTCTTGTAAAGCTAAACGAGAACACCAGGGAGCTCTTATGCTTTTATTGCATAGTTACCTTAATTCCAGCCACCAGCCCACTATTTAGACTAGAAAGATTTTGGCTAACAAGCCAATATGATGACTGTGCATTGCTGATACAAGGCAAGGGAAAAAAAAAAAAATTGGGAGTGAGAGGACAAAGAACATCACCAGTCCTTAAATTCCCCCTTGGTCCTCTTGCATGGAGCTGGGACAAAAAATGAGAGTAAAAAAGAGGAAAAAGAGCGTTTGATCAGCTCCCTTTTGTAGTTCACCTGGTGTGCTTCTCTTGAGTGAACTAGATTTTTCACACACTTTTGTTCCTGCAAGCACAGCCAGCTGTCCTCCAGGAAATGAACTGGGGGAGGGTGGGACTGAGCACAAGTCTCAAGGTGGAGCAGGAAGTTGCGCAGCACAGCACAGCACTGCCCCAGCTCCACTCTCATCTGATCACACCTTTCCTGAAGCAATACTCAGAAAAAATACTCAGAATACTTGAGACAAAATGTACTTATCTCTGGTCCTCTACGGTGACAATTTCACCTAAGACTGATTAATGCATATTAATACAATTTTTACATGGATCAAAATCTTCAGGAAAGACATTTCTTAAAATCATGGTGTTCATTTTTCAGTTTCTAATGTTGAGGATCTGTGCCTGTCCTTGGTTCCTTTGGAGATAACACTGTTCTATATTTCCAGCAGGATATTCAGGCCCAATCAGTATTAATAAGTTGTTGAAAAGAGTTTTGCCACTGGAGAGTCTTTCCTTAATTTTGTATACAACATTTAAATCAAAACAAAAAGTCCTGACCTAAGTTGAGTAGCTAAAAGATGTTCTGCCATCACTAATTTTAATCTTATATTTAGCTACCATAAATAGTGAGCTTTTGCCAAAGAGAGTGGCTAGCATAGCTAATTGGCTTGAGATTTAAAATTATAACAATAATTGTTGTGTACTTCTTGTGATTAGTTTAATTATCCCCATTTCCTCTGAAAGCCTCAACATTAATTCCCATTGACTGTAATGTTAATTACTGGCAGGGGCAAAGATGTTCAGATGCTGGCTCATGCTGCAAAGTGAAGTAATTGATAACTTCAGCAAACAGTTCTCTGCTTTAAATAAATGAGATCTTAACATGTCATTATTTTCCTTTTATCTTTTTTCTTCTATTTTTTTTTTATATGGACACAATCAAGACTAAGAACACAAAATATTCCTGATACCAGTGAGAAAGTGTTACAAATATGTTTTTCAAATATTTAGCAGGTTTTTTGGGGTGGCAGAATGGGGCACAATTAAAGGAAAATAATTGCAGCCCAGATAAGTTCATTTTGACTTGCTACTCCATTACATTCCTTATACCCCGTCACAGGCATTTGTTTCTCATCCTGACTTCAGCACTGACCAGAGCGGCAGAAAGAATCTCGCAGGTTCAGCAGGGCTGCTATTGCTGAATATCCTGCTGTCTCCCAGAGGGAGAGGTGTTCATTTGAGATTTTAGAGAACAAGAGCCTTTTCATAACCTCAATTACCACAAGGTCAATCTGCAACTGAGCGTTCAAGTGGTACTTAGATTGCCTGGTAAGCAGCTGTGGCCCAGGAGTGATGCTGAAACCAAGCTAAACTGCCGTCGGTGTCTATCTGTTAATGACAGCAGCAAAAGACAATCTTTCTGATAATTTGCCTTTTGAGGAACCAGGATTTGATTCTTAAACAAGTAAAGCCTTGTCAAGATTAAACATTCATTTCTAATTCGTAACAAATGTCTCTGTTTCCCTCCATCCTTCAGTCATATAAACATATGTATGCCTGTGTGTGTATGTGTACATATGCATAGCTACATGCACTATATAAAAACATTTTTCTCTAGGCAACAACTTATATCTATTACAACATTTCAAAGCCATTATGCATACGTTCTTCTAGCAATGAATTTATATTACATTTTTTTGTGATAAATATATTTATGTTCTGACATGAGATTCATGCATAAGAATTGAAAATTACTGTGAAGATGATGGCAATCTGTCAATTGATTGAGAATCCTTCAATCCCTTCAACTTTTATTCTTTCAGTAAGGTCTCACTGTAGGTCAAAGTACAGTACAGAAAACAGAATTACGGTGTGAAGAATAATGCAATTCAGCTAGATTAGAAACCAATGTTCAGCATGGCAATGCCCAAACTGGAATGTTCTAAATCAGAACCCCAAAATGAAACCAAATGGTCTAACTTAATGCCTATTACATATCATGGTAAGGCACTAAATATATTGTAGTCACTGCAATTTGAATGCTTGTGATGTATTAGAAACATACACATTTTAAGAAATAGCAATATGCCAACTCTCTTTGATCCTCCTTCAGAACTCTAAGCCCTTGCTGACAGTTGCTTAAGGCTGACAACATTTTGGAAAAACCCCAACTATTATTGCACATTATTGTATTCGACTATTATTATATTTTTTCTTCTTTTTTTCTTTTCTCTTCTTTTCTTTGAAAGAAGACTTCCAGTACCTCTTTCAAAAAACTAGCCAGAAGATATATTGATGAAACCTCTAATTTTGTCAAAGATTAAGCAATCACAAAGATAGTCTTTGTACCCTCTTCTGGCTGTACTTCATTTGACCATAGCTTTTACTGAAACTCAACTGAGGTTTATCAGTTTATCTCACCTAAGTTTAGTCATCCATAGAGTAGAAATCTGCACCTGCAAAAGTTATTGAGACTTATTTTGCAGTCAGTGGAGAAAAACAGGCATAACTACAAGGTGATTAATCTCCTCCTAAAGCTGGCATGCCCAAACCAGGGCAGATTAATCACATTCAAGAAGTTAGGTGAGGTGAATCCCAGTGCTATTGACTTGAATGGTAGTTTTGCCATATAATGTGACTCAGAGCTCACATAGTCATGACTTCAAGTGAGGCGTGAGGCTAGCTCATGTCTGTCAAAGACAGAATGTGAATGTTGTACTACAGATGCTGAAACTGACTGTGGATTTAGCTTCTTGCAATCAAATAAATATCACATATTGACACATAAACCATCGATGTCCCAGAAAACAGTAAAAGATTTTATATAGAATACAGAATTAAGATATTCACAACTGCAATCATTCCCATGTTACCTTCAGAATTTCCTAGCTAATGTCTCTTTTTATATCTGTTAGAGTTCCTCTTACTTGAGAAACTTAGTCATTAGGTACTACCTACCAAGACAATAAAACAGCTTTCTTCCAAATCCCTGTCTGGCCTAGGACTCATATTGTCAAGTTTTGCCATCTCATAAACGGTTTGCATGGCAACCTTAGAGCATGATGAGTGGAGCAATGTTTTTCCCCTCCCCTCAAGAGGTCAGTACATATTTGTCTACTAATTTCCACAATTCAGGTGAAAAATAAAAGTTTTTTCTGTTCTCTGTTCTTTCAGGTTGTCCTTGTACTGGTTTTCTGACAAACCAATTCTACAATTATTTCGGTCTACAATACAGGAAAGAATGAAAGTTCTTCTACCTTCAGACCTATCAAGCATTTGGTTTGATAAAACAGTTCTGTGGGAGATTTCCAGCAGTTTCAGGGCAGCAGTTAATCCTGACTATCCACTTCTGAATTAAATAGACGTATATAAATCATAAACACAGTTTATCTTTTGACAGAAAAGAGCCAATGTTTGCTTGCGCTTTTTTTCAATAATGGATACAATTCTTACTTGCAGGGAAACATTCTGAGTTTTTCACCTCAGATAAACTAGAGGTAAACACTAGATGAAATGCCTACCAGAGAAATCAGTTTAAGAGAGAAGCATTTGCATCAACACTTTCAAATTTATTGGTTTGGGACAGGGATCATGAAACCAGTGATATTTAGACTGGTTTGCATCCACTGTGCTAGACCCCTCTAAGAATTATCAGCTATATCCATAAATATGGCCCTTGGATCTGCCTCTCTGTATACCACTCAAATAATTTCCTAATAATAAGTAGTCTTTTTGTGTTCATTTTTTTCAGTTCAAGGTGTTTGTAACAATTCCAAACCTGTAATGCAACTAGACAGTGATATTTGTACACCCTAAAATTTCACGTTTATATTTCATATACTGAACATTTACTGAACTATGGCTGAAGATGATCTCTGGGTTAAATAGGAGGTCAAAGCTTTTTGGGATAAAGCTGGAAGTAACTTGAGAAAACACAGCACTAGAAATTATCTATAAAAACACATATACTATGAAATATGGAGGCCCAACCTCCATGGAATGCTTTGTGACCATAACATTAAAGATCTTTCAGATACTCAGTAGACTTTATTTATTTATTTGCTTTATTTTTTCAATCTTATTTTCACAGTTTAAGATATCAGAGAAACTTGTTGAATAAATTATTGGCTGATGTATGCATTTCAATCTCTCATTGAGTCTGATAGGTTTTCCCAGTTTATTATTTTTAGAGTTTTAGTACTGCTGGGCTTTTTTTGTTTTGTTTTGTGTTTTGTTTTGTGTTTTGTTTTCCTTTTGTTTTTCTCAGACAGGAATATTAGAAAATATTCTAATTCATTATTTTTCTTGATAACTACTTTGAAATATTTTTTCATTGAAATGAGAAGCTTTCTGTCAAAGCTACTCAGCTTTACTAAAAAAGAAGGAAAAGGAGATATTTGACTAACAAATTTTGTCCCAGAAGGCAAATTACACAGATGATAATTGCACCAGCACTTTGTCTACAAATTCAATAAAATGCTTAGCACAGCCCATCTCTGTGCTGAGTATACTAAAATCAAGTGTAACCCCTGGGCACTACAGAAAATACTGCAGGACACCTGATACCATTCACTGTCGTCTATCTTCCTTAGTGTCGAAACTTTGTAAAACCTAGTGAAACACACACACAAAAAAAGTCAGATAGGGAAACGATAATTGTCAAGGTCAAAAGGACTGTTATTCTTCTTTAAAGCTGTCAGCAAAAATAGCATTTGCAAGCTCACTTCTTTTTGTTTGGCTCTTTTTTAGCTTTACATTTTGACGTTTTAAAAGCTTATGTCTAGATTTTCATGTGAATTCTTTCCCCACTGGAATTAGAGCTTTAGTTATCAGCGCTGAAGGACAATTATATGTAGATATGGCTAGCTGGATCAGTTTACTCAAGTTCTAAGTGGCTGTTTTGCCATGTGTCCAAAAGTAGGTCACTGGTTTTTATTTTTTTTTCCTTTCTGATGGAAGCGCACTAGAACCTGAGTCCTAGTGTGTGCTAGGAAAGCACTTGGCACATGCTGGGACCTTAGAAATCTCAGAAAGTTCACATGATGTGCAATGAATTCTTATTCTGTAACATGCTTGGCAACAACTATCTTAATGAAAATAATCATCCCTGTGAACTTGATTTTTATAGTGACTCCTGAACATGTGACGTACATTTTCTCCTTTTGACACTTGCTCTTGTTTTATTGGTGGCTAAACATATTGGCTTTGACATTTTCCCAACTCTAAAGAAAACATAGTTCATCTACTCACAATTTTCCATCCTCTTCTGCCCCAGATACAAATAAAAAAACAAAGAACTTCCTTTTGGACAGTCATAGACAATCATTTAATGGTCCGTAACCACGAGACTCAGATCTATTCCTTAATTCTCAAAAATATATTCTGATTTGAGGAAATACTAGGCAGTGAGGTAGCCCATCTAGCAAGTATAATAACCACCAGTTTATAGGAATAAAATAAATTACTGTCAAGGTTGCTCTACTAGTGCCCACTGGCAGCTGTGTTGAGCCAGCATGAGCCTAGGGGTTATGGGGAAAAAGCACAACAGCAGCGTACCCATGCTGTCAAGCCACTCTGTGTTGAAGCCTGTTTGCACCCACTCCTATATTCATGCTGTAACTTCCTAGATTTATCTTTCTAATTATTCTGTATAAATTGAATTAAATTTGAAAGGATGAAATATCCCATCTGAATGTACTGTATATTTTATGCTACATGCTATTGCATACTACAGTGTTTAAGAGGTCCTCATTCAAATTCCCCCAGTGAGAAGAGGAAATTAAATATAATTTCTCGTGTATGAATGACAGTTTTGCTCTTATTGCCTTCTTAAGAGATAGTGATGGCAGTACAGCTGGCATCTGTTTCTTGCACACAGTGTGGTACAGCAGGCTTGTTCTGGGAACATCTACCACAGCAAGTACATGTACAAGATAGGAAGATAAATATTTAGTTTGTTGTTCCTTAGGGACCCTGAGCATAAGGTAATCCATCAGTTTTTTAAGGACTGGCAAGATTTCTGGATATGTCAAAAAATACACTTTTTGGATGCTTGAAAATTTTAATACTAAGTGATTTACCAAAATATGAGTATTGGTCTAATACTGATATCCAACTGTGACGGACAAAAGACTCTCTAACAATTTAAAGTTAGAAAGTGTATGTTGATTCAGCGCTGGGCAGCAGCATGAGGTAATCC
>JANRGV010026532.1:0-23249 GCA_024734035.1 Alethe castanea
TCTTTTCTTTTTTTAAAATAATTTTTAATGGGGTGGCACTTTTTTAATATTTCAAGGGAAATTACTTAGGAGTACATAACAATATGGAGTATTTATTGTTAGCTTAAGATATTATATTCTTTGTTCATGGCTTATATTAGCCAGACAAAATAGTCATTCCAGGCCTTTACAAATCTTTCCAGGAAAATGAATGATCTTTCAAAATTTACTGTTGAACTAGTGCACAGAAAACTGGTGCTCATATTAGTGTTGTTCATACTGTGAACCTAATAGTAAAGGCCATTATTTTGTGTGGCAAGATATCAGCTCATTCAAGAATGCATCAGAAGCCAAACCTGAATATGAGAAAGTCAAACATGTCCATGATTTTTTTGAACAAACAGTAGTTAAATTTAAAGACGTTGTATCATGTTCTTGACAGTTGTATGGTTCAATGGGATCAACTCTATACCTGTGATTTTTGCCAACATGAGGAATGTCACAAAATGATAAGACATTTAAGTTAATTAAGGATTAGTTAATTAAATTAATCTCCTGATTAGAAATCAGTGTTTGGTTTAGGCATATGTTATGTGTTTCACAGACACCACTGGAGAGTATTTATATGAACCATTTTATAAATGATCCATTATGGTCAGATTTCAAGATGACTCCTGGGAGGAGTATGTGTTTATACCTTTGCCATTTACTCACTCAGCTTTCTCCTGTTGCATATTAAGAGCTGTAAATTCTCCAGATAGCTGTTTGTAGTCCATGAGGACCTGAAATGACTGTAGTAGGATGTTGGTTGCTGCAATTTCCAACCTGTCGCCTGCAGGAGGACCCCAGTGTCTCTTTCAGAATCTCTCAGCTTTGATTGTGGGCTGAATGTTTTTGGGGAGAAAAGGGGGAATTGTATTAAACCATGTTTATCGTTGTTTTGGCATAAGACCCTTTCTAAAATAGGTATTTTTGTATGTAAATAGCATTTTGCTTCTTCCGGACTACCTTATGTCCCATATCAGAGCCATCTTCTGTCATCTTTATTGATAATTTGCTAGCTTCACAGTGATATTTTTGCTAATGATGAATTAAACCACATCATCTTCCAAACAATTCTGAGCAGCAGGAAAGTTCATACTGAAAGCCAAATTTGAAGTGTGACATTTGTGGCCATTTCTTGAAGGGCCTGGCATTTCCTGTAGGACAAGCTGCTCTTTAAAGCCTAGCTGATAAATGTGACATCAGTCAATTAAAGAAAAAATAACAGAGATGTGTAATTACAAAAATTACAATGTAATCATGCAACCTAAAGTATTCTAGATGAGAAAAAAATAAACTATTAAAATCAGAATTACATTTTGTGACAGAAACAATCTAGTATTTTATTGGATTTATAACTGTTTAAGTAAATATAATTTTTGCAAACTAACTAACACATATGTAAAAGGAAAGAAACAAGGATAAACGTGCTAACACTTTTAAAAAATTTTGGAAGAAATCACTTAAACGGACATCAAAGCCCACTGATGCTGATGTCAAAACAAGATGAAATTATCCATGGCAAAATGAAGGTGGCACCATTTATAGCCCTAGTTTTCCCATTTTAAGCTTGTACTTATGATTGTTCTCATGTTTTTATTACCTTATTTAAAGGAACTTTTTTCTTAGTAATTTTTGTGCCAAACCATGTACCTTGTATGTCAAAATGTCTCTGATTTTCTCATTAGAGGAATTAGGATTTTTCTAAGTATTTCACTATGTAACAAGTTTCCTGTACCTTGGGTCATCCCCATGGGCAGGTGCAGCTGCAGAATTTACCAAACTGTTGCATAGATTATCTTGCCAATAGCTTTATACAGGTCATATTTCCTCTGGAACTTAAGCAGATCTTCCCTGTATTCAGGAACACCTGAGAAAAGTTGGTATTTAATTAATTCATTATACTATATGCTGGAATCTTCTGATTATCCTCTCTTAAATCCTTCCCATACAGTTTATGAGCACTCACTCTTCTTCATTAGTTTTACATGTTTTCTTGATTTATACATATATGATATATCAAATGATATGTGTATATGTATCTTAAGTGCACATAGTTTACCTAAGACTCTTAAATTCTTTGTAAAATGGCGTCCGCTTAGAATTAATATCTCAATGACTTTGTGTCATCTGAAGTTATAAAAAATTCTTTTTTCCCAGATAGCTCATGTAAATATGCATAAACATGTGCAGAATATTGATTTTTATTTTCCCTGAAGGACCATATTAAAATATTTCAAGTGAATTATTCTTCCTTTGCAAATACATTTTGAGGTCTATCAATGAGAACATATCAGTCTTGTCATAAGCTGAAGCAGAGGGAGTAAGCACTGCCAGTGCTATTATTTTTATTTTTGTATTTAACCCAAATGGCTCTAGATACTTCGGGGAAGCTAAAAGGAGGAAAAATCGGTTTACATTTTCCTGTCCATTAAAGAGTGAAGACATCAGCAATCTACATATCCTGCAAGCAGGAAATCTAAGAGACAAAGATGTCATTTGCAGGGTGCTGATACTTTTATCAGAATTGCACTGTTCTTCATATGAATTATTCCTTAATAATTAAAATAAATCAAGTACTGCTGCCTCTTTCCGTAGGGAATTGAGAAGACCCATCAGGTTTCTTTATTTTTATGATAAAATGATTGTTGATGCAGATTAGCACAGATACTTGGATAAATTTTTATTGATACAGATCTATAGGTCAGTTGATGTGGATGTTATTTTCAGACTAGAGCTATGACAATGTCTCTGGTTTAAAGATCTTATAGACTGCATTAGAATGCAGGCTTCTATCCTGGCATGGATTCAGCCTCAACAAATCCATTGATTCCTCATTGGCATTTAAAATGCAGTTCTAAGATAAAAAAGTAATGATTTCTTTTGTCCTTACAAAGACTTACAAAGCCAGGAAACAAAAAAATCCTGTAATCAGGTTATGCCATTTTTAAATGCATGAATTTTTGCTGCTTCCCCTCCAGAACTAGAACGGTGAGACTGCTTTGCTTTGCTTTGCTATACCTTTATCAATTGGTAAGCACAGGTCAAACGTAAACATGTTAATTATTGATCTCCATGGCAACATTCCATTACCTATCTAAGCCTAAATTAGATTATCAAATGGAGTAATCTCAGTAGGATTTTTTGACTACATGATCCAATATCTGTGCCACATAGTGAGAAACAATATAGCAATTCTATTATTAACTTACATCGAGGCAAACAGCTGTGAAGCTGAATGCATTTACAGCAGACCAGAAAACTGTATTATTTATAAGTGTGTCTAATCAACCATGGTTGATAACATAAAGCAAGAATTCCCAACTCATTTAAAGAAAGATAAAGGAGAAATTAAGTACAAAGTCTTTATGTAGAACTCTTTCTATAACATCAGGTGCTTTTAGTCAACTGTGTATATGGTACAACAATTGAAATGCTCATCGAGTGCATTTCACTCTCAACAAGAGGTTCTTTCAATGGACATAGAGGAAGATTTCCCTAATTAAGACAATTTTCATTTTGAATGTACTTTTTTCTATATTTCATTGAATACAAAATGTAAAATTACATTCTGCTTTATAGGAAACAGTTGACTTCATAGAAAAATAGGATGTGTTCCCCTAAATTCACCAGAATTAGATTGTTTTCCTGAATTGTTTTGACTTTACTAAAACTACTTATGCACCCAAAATATAATAAGCTGACATTTGGTAAAAAAGGAACTGTACTAAAAGAGTGACATTGAAAAGATGTATTCTGTAGGGATGGTAGCCAAATAGATTACAGTTTGCATTTTGCAATGTGACATTGCATGACAGTTTTTGTTACTTTGTTAGATGCTGATATAATTAATTCTGTTTTCAAAGGTACAGTTTGATCCAGTGACTTTGCTTAGTTTGAGAGCACTACATAAAATTTATTTTTATAATAAGTACTTTTACTGTACTTATTCTTTCCCTGAAGCATGCAGAAAATTCCATTATCTTTTTCACTTTCCTAATAGCCTTTAGTGAACTGTACTAGCCAATATTTGTTGCAAATGAGAACACCTTAAATGTCTTGCTTTACCATTAAACTTTACAGAGCGTGAACAAAACCTGCACCAGAGTGGCAGTGACAGTTTGTTCCAAAAATGAATATAGTAGAAATTGTTCACTGTCACTAGTCTGAAACATTTTTAATTGCAAAAAGGTAATAAGGAGGAAGGAAAAAAAAAAGGTAGTGCCACACAGACTCGCACATAATGGAATGAGCAAGCCTAGGAGGCGTTATTGATCATAATATTGCTTGCATAAAATTATTTTGGCTCAGCCTGCCTCGAAAAGTAGTTGTCACATTGAGTTCTCATCTGTCTCCGTCACTTTTCTTCATTTTGTTAAGGTACTGCCTGCAAGCTAAGGACAGGGTAAGAGCACTGCTCTGCAGTTTGAGTCCTTAACTCTTTTAAAACCAGCATCTTTGGTGGTGGGCTCCCACTGAACTGTCATGCCTTGATGTTAACAGTGAATCTTCCATCTGTTTATCACAGAAAGGATCAAAATGCACTGTGGGTATTACAAGTTCCAGTGATAAATGCAAGTGAAGGAAGAAATTGCAGTTTGCCATCTTCTATTTGCAACAGCTGTTGCTTGAATATATGTGTAAAATCAGGAGTCTTATGTACTTGGAATAGACAGGTATTTAAAAACAGATGGTTGTCAATAAGTTAGATATTTATTCACAAGTGATAATGCCTGGGAAATTTTAGATTAATGCTCAATTGTCAGACATAGACAATTTTTGGCCTTTTGTTATATCTATCTATTAATAAATGTTGTTTTTTATTTCTGTATAAGCCTTTTGAGGCACACAACTGTGTCATTAAGGCAAAAGGTTAAATGGAAAAAAACCCAGTTACTTCCTACAAAAGATCTTCAATGTGTAGTTTAGCAAATTAAAGACTGCGGATACTTTTATATAACTGTTCATCAAATACTTTCAGACTGCAAGTTTGCTATTTGGACTAGACTAGACATTTTGCTCTGCCTCTTTACTTAAAAAATTCATTCTGTAATTATGCAGATAGAACTTCATTAGAGGATAGGCATATATAAAGGACTTCTAATAAGTATGTTGCATGCCAATAAATATGTTGAAACATTTAATCTTCAAAGACAGGAAAGATTGTCAATGTAAATGTAAAGAGGCAGAATTATGCAGGGTTTTTTTCCTATTCCTGAATTGTATAATGCTGTAAAACCCAATCTTTGTATATCCTCATTCATTATAATTAAATAAATAACTGGTTTGCTGCCAATGCACCCATTTTTCCCCTCTCCTGTTATCACCCTTGTATTTTCTATCTGAGCTGTTGCTCGCCTTCGATTCTGCTCTAGCTCACTTGTTCCCTTTAATTCTCTTTCACTTAACATAGTGCATGACAAAGATGATGAGAAATAAAACCATAAAAATGATCCCATAAACCACACTAGTGCTTGTTGAGGCTGTCCTGTCTGTGATATAGAAAGATAAAAAAATTGACCCTGGTTATTTATTATCTGAAAAATATTAACAAAATGCAATCACTTTATTACCTTTCTATGAAATTTTATTTGAGCTTTAATTAAGAAAGGCTCTTTCTGAGTAACTAATGTGAAAAACTGTGAATTTAAATCAAGTTTGGAGTTAATAATGAGCATGAATATAAATAATATTCTTAATGAATATTCTGGGGTTTGCTGTAACTACTCAATTGTTTCAAAGTCATAAGTGAATATTACTTTCACCACTGTAACACTGAGTGATAGGCAACAACTGTTACAATAAGCACAGTAACAATGACATGTGAAGCCATTATCACATGTGGGTCATAGAGAAGGAATAAATAGGAAGGTTTGGTGGAGAATACTTTGGGTGGGAAAGTATAATATTTTATCATTAAACTTGAGCCAGATCAGTTATTATTCAGTAATGTTCATATCTTCTTTCATGTGAGAGTAACAGCATTTAATTTCATTTTTTTTGTGTGACATTCCTTAAAAATCAGACAGACAAGAATAAAGCCCATTTTCTTTGTCAAAATAAGCTAATTTTAAGTCATGTATAAATGCTGTTTTCCGATCCTAAGTAAACCACAATGAGAAGACCCTTATTCCTTGAGCTTCTAAGAGTGATCTTGTCATTTTCAGCAGTTTTCCACCCACATCAGACTATTTCCTGAATTTCCTAACAAAACAATGATGACCATTGTTTTCTGTAGTTGTCCAACAGTGTTTGAAAACAGAGAGAAGAGATAGTTCTTTATTTTCTCCACCTCCATGTTCCCCTTGCAATTTTTTTTTTCTTTTTTAAATACAAAGCCCATATGAAAAGGTTCATAATAAGAAAAATCATCCAAGATCCTGATTTGGTTGTAGGTATTTGATGTCCATCTAGTGGAAAAGAAAAGTTAGTTTTAATTTTAGTTGGTATTTATATTTTAGATTAGAAGGCAGAAACATTTTAAAGTTGACTTGAAAAGGCTGTGCAATATTTAAATTGTTCAGGGTTAAATCTTGGCATCGATGATGTCAAGAGCCAATTACTGTAAAGTTCCGCAATGATGAACAGCTTTTAAAATATAATAAACAGTAATATTTATGGCATGCTATGTAAAACTTTGCTGCAGCTGAATATGTGGATCCTGAGCTTTGGGAGGTGGTACTGCAGACAATACTGTCCATCTGGAAACTTTAAATCATGAGTGAAATTTTTAGTGGCTCAGAAAAGCACTGACATAAACACGGTGTGTCAGCATCAAACGTAGTTTCTAGCTAAACTCTCAGTTTAAGTCTGTCAGAATGGACATTAAAGAGTTTTAGAGATTTTTGCCACTGTTGTGTTCATCCTCTCTCATTAGAAAATGAGATTACTGCCTGCTTGTATTGGAGAGTCCCTGGAATGGCCATGACTATGTCACACATATCTTAAAGACACCCTGTCTGGGTGAGTTCAAGCACTGAGAAATCATGCATATATATGGCCATATTTACAGGCCTCTCCATTCTGTCTCGATGAATGGAGAACCTGGATGGAGATGCTCTCACACGAGTTGTAAACTCTGGTTTTAGGGAGGGAGGAAAGCAGGACTCTTTGAAGGGGGTAATTGTTGTTTGTGGGACTTATTTCTTTTTACTTTTCTTCTTCAGCTCAAAGTCATGTCAGTGTGTTGCTTTTCAAAACCTAACCATTTCTTTTCATCTGTGAGACAAGGCTGTGCTAAAAGGAGTAAGGTCACTCATGCAAGGACTCAAGAGTCCAGTGGCTCAATTTGGCAGTTAAAAATACAGCCATTGATGCCTTAGCCAGTCAGAAAATTAGTACATGAGCCTAAGAAATATTTAAGATATATGTTTTAGCAAGGATTTTCTTAAATTAAAAAAAAAGTTATTTTCAAATTAGTTTTGTATATTTTTCATATATTGACCTATCAAATGAGTTTTTCCAATTGATACAGAGATGAAAAAATGTTATAGTCTTCTAACTAAGAAATATTTTAGTTAAACACAGAATCTGTTTCTAACATGGGAATGGTTTTGTTTTGCTTTTTTTTCCCCCTAACGATTTGAGTGAATGAGGTTTTAGAGAGAATGTCAAGGAGATCATAACCCTGAAAAGTCTTAGTGGGAAGGAGTTCCACTTGTCCTGGGGAAATCTTAAATTTGGTAACGTTGCCTAATCATACATTACTTGTATTATAATACCATTCAAATGTGCGTGTCTCAATGATTTTTTCAGATTTGGTGTACTTCTGGTATATTTCTAAGAACTGGATATCTATTTACTACCTGGCTATGTGTGTCCTCTGTATTTCAACAAATATGGGCTAAGAACAAAGTTCTTTTTCTATCTAAACCATAGCCTTTTATAAATTACCTTCTTAATCCTGCTTCATTAGAAGCAGAAGAAAACAAATATGGGGGAAAAGGCTTAACATCTGCATTTCTTTTATCCAAATGCTCAGCCTGTTTCTCTGAACCCAGAAAATAAGTAGGTTTCTGCAAATTACAGCATTATAAACATTTTATGCCTTACTGATTGCCACAAGTACAAAATCCCTGTTTATCATGGAGACTGTCCTGAGAGCAATCAAAACCCTGTCATTGTCAAGGTCCATGACTACAGGACAGAGACTGCGGTATGGAAATATGTAATGCTGCATCTTCCAGTGTAAACAGGAATTAATCTTTGATGTATTGAGCATATTAATCATTATCCAAATAGCAATTCCACAGTAATGCAACTGGAAGAGGCCTGAAGAAAGGAGTCCATCTACCATTAAAGTGGTTATTGATTGAAGGTTAATGTTGTGTGTCTGTGAGATCACTCTGCATACTTCTTTTAATCAAATAAGTGCAGAACTGAATGACTGACTGAACTGCTTGGCTAGCTGTTCATCTTAGTCAATATGGGATATCAACATCGATTGTTTAAAGTAATCCAGTGACTAAAAATCTACAGCTCTATGTCAACTGGAAATAGTCATATATTCATGCATACCTACCAGAAAAAACTTGATACTTTTTTTTTCCTTTGTTCACATTCAAGCTGTGAATATATATTGCTTATTCCACTCTAAAAATGGTTTCACCGTTTTTTTCCCCTCCCTGTGAACACAATAATTTATATTCTATTTTATGGTACTGCGCATTCCTGTATGGTACTCATATGAAAGAGAATGGCAAGGTTGGATAAATGTTCCTGAGGGATGGAGAGGTGGAGGCAGCCTAGGGAGCATGCTCAGATATAGCAAGGTTCAAGTGATGTTGGGCTGCAGGGTGCAGCTATGCAGAGCCTTCAGGTAAATGCTAAGCCAAGCACCAAGGACACACCATAGAAGGGACAGGAAGGCTGCTAAAAACAGGCAGTAGAATATAGAGCTAGGTTCCCAGAGTGACAAAATCAAGACGTTTTCTTGAGAGCACAGATTGTGCACAGATAGCTGCCCCAGTCAGGAAAATACTGAGTTGCTGAAATTACAGTGATGGTGAGGCTGGGGCAGAACTTCCACTCCTATGGCAAATGGAAAGGTTCCCATTTTATGTCTCTTCTGTCTTACGAGTCAGTCAGAGTTTTCTGTCTTTCAAAGTAAAAAGGAATGATGAAGAGCTAGAATCTAAGCACGTAAATTAAATGGCTTAGTCCCTAAATGCTGAAGGATTACACAGGAGTTAACACAGCATTTCAGAGCACATAAATGAAAAGCCCAATTAAAGTCTGCATAAAGAAGGTTGTGTAAATATCATACCAGTCTAGGACTTGACAGTGTCAACTTGTCAGCTGATATTTCCTCTGCTCTGGTATATTCTCAGCGGATTGACTATTCATTTCTCTGTTTTTCTAGCTTAGGCCTGACCTTTATTCTTCAAGGGCCAAAATGAATTGTGGTGCAATTACATCAGCAGTGAAAGTCTTGTGTGTTACTGTTAACCATAAAGAAATCCATGCAAAGAAGTGATGCTAAATGAGTATTTTGTTACCATCTTTTTGTTCTTTGGTCTGAATTTGAGCTGTTAACTGAAGTCAGTGACAGCTAAAAATTGCGATAAGAATTTTTATCCTCTTATCCTTTGTGGCAATAATAACTCGGCTGTATAATATGAATGTCATATGCTGTGTATCTTTTGAGGAGTTTAATTGTTGCATGACATAATTCACAGAACACTAAACATTAGTCTGTCTGAGTATAGAACCTATTTCTATTTACATGGTAATGAAACCTTCTCTCAAATAATCAACAAGCTAATGAGACTTTCTAAATGACCCTCAACTATATGTTGGTTATTCTTGTAATTTAGATCAAACACTGCTGATAAATAAAGCAGAAGAATCCTTAATTGAATGTAAACATTCAGACAAGAAAAGAGAGAAGAAATTGGTTGAAGCCAGAAATGAAAGGAAAAGGACAAAGGAGTTCTGAATGGAAGTTACTCCAGCCAAGATGATTGTGTAGGAGGCAGAAATGCACTCCATTAATGTCTATTGATTCAAGCACAATAAAGTTTCTCCAGGCTCAATAAAGTTTCTCCCTGATTGCTTACTGAGTTACATAAAGGCTTTCCAATGGACAAAGTAGCGAGATTTTCCCCTAAAAGTGTCTGCATTCAACATCATCTCTCCTTTTCTGTATTTGCTTGCTCTAATATCTGGTGTCAGATATGAATTTATACAAACAGCCTCAGTGGTTCCTTTGCTTTCATACCTCCTGTAAAACAAGCTTTTCAGTGTTCTTCATGAGGGAGCAGCATTTTAAAGACCCTCAAAGTCTCCAAAGATCTTGTATGATATCTGAGTACATTTTCTAAGATAGATGCAAAGTTATATGATTATAGAATGCTTCTTTTTTATTTATATGTGTCTATAATGTAGCACGAGTACAGTTTTTGAAGAGGAAAAAAGAAAAGAAAGTAAATTGCATTTTAAAATACTGACCCTGAGCCCTGAACTGGGCCACTCCCTTCTTCTTGACACCTCTAGTGACTTGTTTCCAGGGCTTCCTACTTTCCTACATGCTTTCACATGCTTTTCTCTTTTCATCACTGCCAGTTATTCCCTGTTGTCCCTCATTTTCAGGGCACTTTTGGGTCACGCTGCCTGTCCTGCTTTTATGTGAATGGACTCAAAATGGGGAAAAGAGTTAACCTAGCAAATGGCTGGGTTGGTTCTGCAACTGAATGTATGGGAGAAGAGGGAGCCACAGAAACTGAAAAGAAAGTGTTTATGATGATACCTAGAAACTCCAGACAAAGAAAATTATTATATAGATAGTATTAGCATCACATACTTATTTAGAGAAATTTTTACTTTCTTTACCAGTATGATGACTTTGGTACAGGAATGCTTCGTTAACAAATCTCATCACATTAGAATATAAATTCATAGAACAAATAGAAGAAAAGCCTATTTTTTTTGTTTGTTTGTTTGTTTTTTTTGTTGTTGTTGTTTGTTTTGTTTTGTTTTTAATTTTAAAGGGAGTACTAACCAGTTATTAACATACATTTATTAGTGTATTAACCTACAGTTGTCAGTGTTTTCTTTTCTGGAGAAAATTTCTCTCATACACAGCTTTAAGTTTCTTGTATTTTATGCATGTAAGCTTCTGCCTGCTACATACATACATTTTGCACAATGATGTGTTACTCATTTCTCAAGACACTGGAGGGTATTATATATCAACCTAAGGGTTTGGTCATTACCTTGATACATGAGATTCATTTTTCTGGTTGTGAATGTTACGGTTACTCCAGCTGCTTGAATCACTAGCATATTTTAAACAGGAACATAAAAAGTTAATTTTTTTTTTCTTTAATACAGTAGTGTTATCCTGTGGCCATTTGTCTGTGCTCTTGAGCAGTCTTTTTAAACATGTGGTGCAGGATAGTCAGTTGAGCAGAAATGAGATTAGTTTTCCTCAGCAAGGGTAGAGTATCTATTAAGGCGCACTCGGCCCAGGAAAGACATGAACCTGTTGGAGTGGGCTCAGAGGAGGACCATGAAAATGATCCTCCTTTGAGGAAAGGCTGGAAGAATTGGAGCTGTTTAGCTTGGAGAAGAGAAAGCTCCACCAAGGCCTTATAGAAGCCTTTCAGTATCTGAAGGGAGCTTATAAAAAAGATGGGAACAAATTTTTTAGCAGAGACTGTTATGACAGGAGAAGGGGTAATGGTTTTATCTGAAGGATAGATGAAAGGAAGAGTGTTTTTACAATGAAGGTGATGAAACACTGGAACAAGCTAACTGGAGAATTTGTGGATGCCTCAGCTCTAGAAGTGTTCAAGACCTGGTTGGATGCTGCTCTGAGCAATGTGATCCAGTTGAAGATGTTTCTGTTCATTGCAGAGAAATTTGGACTGGATGACCTTTAAAAGTCCCTTCCAACCCAAAATATTCTATGATTCTATGATATAAGAACATTTTTTCAGAAGATAATGAGTAGCACTTTTCCTGCACATGCCTTGTTCATGGACCGAGCCCTGAGCTGAAGGAAGTGCAATTTCCAGATAACCAACACCAGGAGACCCTGAGTCTTTGGCCTATAAACTGTATCACCAGATTTGAAATGGAGAAATTTTAACCTCTCTTACTATGAAAATAAACTTATCCTGCTTCAAATACGGTTTTGAAAATGATTCAATTACGTGAAAAGAGATTTCTGATCCATGGCACCCCTTTCTGAATCCCCTGTATGATACAGAGGCATTGGCCACAATCTCAGTAAGTGAGTCATTGCCAATGGGAAAACTATGAGTAGATAACGACTCAGTGCATCCATAGCTCACATACTGCCTGTACTGCCTTAGAAAAAAGTAATTGTGAGAAGAAAAAACAAGCAATGAAACTCAACATGTGATTAATATTATTTGTCTTCTGGCTTTTCTTAGACAGTGGAAGATGTCCTGTTAGCAAGATCAGAAACACTACAGAAGTATCCACATTTATTTATTTATTTATTGTAAAAAAGTCATTAGACAGGAAAGAAGAAGAGTTTTTTTGAGGAGGGATGGGGGATTAATTTTGGTTTTGGTGTGGGGGAGGGGTTGTTGTTTGGGGTTTATTTTTTTGTTTTGTTTTGTTTTGTGTTTTAGGGGATTTTGGGTTTTTTTTGTTTGTTTGGTTTCATTTAATTTTGGGGTTTATTTCTGGGTTTTGCTTATTTTCTCCTTTTAACAGTTTCAGAGTTAAAATGCCATTTGCTTTCATTTGTGATTCTCTCTCATCTACATTATCATTAAATTTATTGTTGCTGTGGTCTTCAGATTTGTTTTTATAAAAAAGCTTCTGGTAGCTCACACAAAGAAAGTACCAAGACCATATACTGCATTATTAAAGAATTTTGTCTGAGAGGAAAAGGAGATATTCTAATGCATGTTGTCGTACAGGGCTGTTTATCAAGAAAATTGGTAGAATGTGCAAGAGCCTGGACAATTTTATTTCTCTTTGAAATTAACTCTGCTTTCAGAAGAGTTTGGACAGATGGTTTTTCACCCAACCTATATTTTTCTGTGGAAAAGGCTAGAAATGTATGGAGATTATATTTATGTATTTATGGTGGTTTATGCCACCAAGAAGTAAAAAGTTCCTTTTGCTACATCTGCCTTTGTCTTTCAACTTGTATGTTCTGTCCTTCGGCAGCATTAATAACCTTCCTACTGTAAATTCCCTAATGGTTAGAATGCTATTCAGCTCTCTTCTGAGATCCTCAAGTGAATATTGTCTTCCAAAACCAAAATCTACAAGACATCTGAAGACACAAGTTGAGTAAATATGTAAAGACTTGATAAGATTCCTGATTTTGCATAAAGTAAGGGTATATTTAAGGGCAATGTTTGAAAACCTTTGGAGTTGGTAGGTAATTCAGCCAATTTGGACTCTGAAGTCAATAAATATTTTGCTGGAATTTTAATATCTTGTCTACCTTTCTGTGAATTCTTTGCTGAGTGTTAGAGTTCCTGCTGCTTCTGTTCCCCTGAAAAGGTTAGAAAGGGAAACGAAACCTGGAATCCTGCAGAAAATGTTCAGTTTCTTGTAACAGTAACTGTTCAGTTGACTAATTGTCTCTCTTTCACAAATGAATCCTCTTCTCTCTAGATGATTTTATGGCAGTGAGACGCTTAATGAAACAGAGTAAGAAATGTACTGACAAAGGTTTGGAGGAGGAAAATAATGTGAACCATATTTTGTTTTGAAAACAAAGAAGCATTTGAAATGTATCAGTAGGAACCGGCATGAGAGATGAAATACTTGTGAGTGTTAACACCAAACTTGTTCTTGCCTTAGTTGGATTCTTATTCTACTTTACTATTGTGCTTGGAATTGCCTTTACTTTTTGACATTAATTTGTCTCTACTATAGTTTTGTTATATATTATATATTTCTAGTAAGAGTATTGCAGAATTAATGGTACAGAGATCTTTAGTGAAACTGCCTGTTAGAATCATAAAATAAGTGCAACATCTAACAGCCCATCCTGTCTTGCCATAATAATGAGTCTCAGATAGCATTAATGCACCTGGAGGACACAGATCTCAAAAGCCCAAATGCAGCATAAAGGAAATGGACATTCATTTGAGTCTCAGAGCCCCATGGGACCTTACAGGTATAAACTTGGCTATAAATTGACAAGCAACCTTGGTTGTCCTTAGGCTGTCTGAAATCTAGGAGAAGAGAAGTTTGTAGTGTTTTGAAGGAAAAAAAAATGCTCAAATGCATTGCCATTTGTTTAAAATCCAGCTGTGGGACTGTGTTCCGTGTGCATTCTATGTCTTGTTATGGGATGTAAGGTGAATTTAAGCCCACTGGCTATAGATTTTCATAGTAAGTCAACCATGCTTCTGCATTGGTCAATATTGACCAACACATATTAAACAGTTACCAATGTGGGTTGTTTAGAGGAAGATTAATAGTTAACCATGTAAAACCTTTGCCTGAATATTAGTGAATTAAGATGTTCTAATGGTTTTGTTTTCCTGCAGAATTATAAGAAGTCTCACAGTCTATCACTGGTTTTTTTTGGAAAATAGGAAACACAACACTTAGAAATCAGACTGAGGGATTTGTCTTGAGTGCCTTGAGTGCTGAGATAAGTACTCTAGTATAACCCTCAAGTACCCTGCAAATGTTGACAAGCTTCTTCCTAACAGTTAAACCATTGTTTAGTAGTCATGTAGTACTGAATTAACAAGGACCATCCAGAAAGCAAAACCTTTTCAAAGCTAATGCTGTAAGATCAAGATGTATTATCTTCCTTTTTTTCTGTTTTCTCTGATGACTTTCTGTGCTTTTGGCCTCCGCCAGAAGCAAATCAGAAGCGATTCCAATTGACAGTAAGTCTGATGGCATATCAATAAAGAACAAAAGCACAAGAGGTTTCAGGTAAAACTAGATTGTTCACATTCAGGTAATTATCACTTGTCCATCAGAACAAAACTTGCCCTACTTTTATGTTTCTTGAGTGGGGCATTCAAGTGGGATACTATTCCATTTACTTTTTCCTGAGTTTTGGGCAAGTGACTTCTATATTATCATGAACTACAGATATTTTTTTCACTAAGCTTCCTTTTTAGACATTGGTAAAGAGGAAGTGCTATGTAGTTATTTAGTTTTATTTTTAGATTTCAATCTTAAACTTACTTTAAAATAGTTTCATGTTATATGCAAGTCATTACAAATCATGGGTAGTTTTATGGAAACTTTCACAGAATTTTACCTAGAATTTAATATAGTTGGTTTACATGATTGCAGAAATAAGTAGATGATTGGTTTGATTTTTTGTCTTTCTTTTCCCTTGAAAGGTCAGTTGAATTGGTAAACCAAATGAGAAGGAGATCAGGATCAACATCAGTAAAGATCCTATACATTACAGCTGTATCTGTAACAATGAGAGTTCTCTTTCATATTCTATTTAAGGCACTGATTTGTAACTTGACTGTCTTAGGTTTGGGTCTGCTACACACACTTTATTTGAGTTTTGACAAGTTGTTTGGTTAAACTTTGCCTGTGTTACATGGTTTACATTTATAAAATTGTGATAAAGATGATTATTTTTCTGTTGGGTGTACAACCCTTGTACTGCAACAGACAATTCTTATAAAGATATGTGCTTGTGAAGAACACTCTTGAAATAGTGCAAGTGAATATAATCATGAGATTTCAGGAACCTGATTTCTACCAGATCATCAGGCAGGAGTGATTATGAAGTACTTCTCCCTGAAATGAGTATTCATACCAGAAATAAACTACAGAATCTATTTTTCAGGGTTTAGTAAGTTTTTCCTTTTTAGAAAGATTTTTGTGGAAATTTTAACATATTGCATTTTCTCTATACAGCTTATATGTCATTAATTGAGATATAGAAATGTAGAATACCAGTCAAGTTGTTCTGTAACTGGTTCTGGGTTTCTTTGCATTTTGTTCAACAAAAATTGTTCTATAACCATGAATTCTTGAAAGATTGACATAGAAAACCAGTAATAGTTTGTAGAGCAAACATTAAAAATTTCCTGTTGTGAATGCCCCTTAGTCTCTACTAAAGAAGTTAAAAAGCAATTGCCCTGCAGTATCTAGAACTGTTGGTCCTAATGTCATAGGAGATCAGCATAAATGAGCACTATGAATATTCTCAAGGGCAGGATGAGGAAAACCATTACCAAATGAGTCTAAACTGCTGTCCTTTCCTTCAGAATGCCCCAATGGCTAGGAAAAAATCCAGAACCCTGGTATTCTGGATTCCTGGGAAAGATATATTGAAAGCTAACAATAAAGAGAAAATATAGATGCAGGATAATCTCTATATTTCCATATTAACACTCAATAATATGGTGACTTAGTAATGACAAGTGGGGTTTCACTCACAATACCTAACACAGTGTTTATTCACATGAACCTGTACAATATGTGAAGTGCACCCCATAATGTAAAATACAGAAGAGATTTTTATATTGTTCCTTTTGTATCCGTCATCTTCATAGTTTCTTTGGCCTTAGTACACAAGTTCCCTTTTGAATGGCTGTCATTTACCTTCTAATATACACTAATACTTTGACTTCCTATTGCACTGGGAAGTTTTAAGTTGGTGTAACACTGGTGAAAGTAATGGTGATGTTGCCTGTGAGAAAATGGAAAAGCTCAGTAGTAACTCGTACATCGAGTCTTACCTTTTGTCTCTGAAATTCTGTCCAGCTTGAACTGTGCATGGTGAAACTTTGCCTATCAAAATAAAACACAGATGTGGTAGAAGCCACCTCCAACATTTTGCATTCTAATAGTGAGATTTTGGCTTTTTTTCCAATTCAAATGAGCACAGTTGCAATTAGTCTTTATTATCCAGAGAAGAGGCAAATGGTGAATCATAGCTTCATATCCTAGAGTGTTTGTTATATAATACATATTGAATTTCATTTGTATGCTGTATGCATATGTTTATGCTGAAAGCTGATTACCCAATTTCTTCTAAAGTCTTTGAAGGCACTGTGCCAGCCCTTCCTAAAGTTTGCAAGCATATTGTTTTTGACAGTCAGGAGAGTATGAGATTTCTGTATTAATTACTCTGTTTATATAAAAATGAGCTTTATATCATTTGTGTATTCCTATTATACGTATTTTAGAAATTACAGAGTAATTACAGAAATTGCTTAAACTGCATGTGGTGTCTAATTTAATTTAATAAGATGCAGCTACATCATTTTTCACATCTCATAAAACTAAGTATGTGAGACAGTGAAGTCATAATGAAGAGTTGTAGTGGTATGTAACACATAGGGTTATAAAAACATTATTCATTTACTTAATGGTAATTATTAATTTAGTTAAGAAATATTGGTGTATTTGTCTCCATCTGTAATGTGTAAAGTATGTGAATGACTATTACTTCTCAATTTGTTACTTTATACAAAGAAATGCATGTTACTTTTTTTTTTCCAAGTAGGTTATAGCCTTTACCAGTTTCAGAAAGGTAATATTAGCTCTAGCCTGCAATAATGCATTTTAGTAAGCCAAAAGGGATGGCCATTTAGCAGACTTGACAAGCAGTCGCTGAATAATAACTTTCCAGTAATGCAGACACTTTCCTGAATGTTTAAGTGCTGATGGTTTGAATACTACAGTTCACCAAATTTTAATTGATTTGAGGTTCACTGATTCACTGACCTCTAAGTAAGTGCCAGAACATACTGGGGTTTAATTTTCTTTTGATTGTCTATCCAGATGAATTTACAGTCAAGTATTTGATCCTCTAACGTCCTATAGGTACCCCAGAAATGTACATCCTGCTCAAATATGTCAAGTCTTCTCTGCACAAGAGACACACAGTCCAAACATCCAAAATACTGGTTTTAACTGTGTGTGAAGTACAGGAAATGTAAACATTGCTTAGGGAGGGAAGTACTTGAATAATTAGACACAACTTTTCTCGAGACTTGCTTGCATGGCTTAGAAGTGTATGTTCTACAGCTAGACAGTTTCAGAGTAAGGATGAGATTATAGAATCTGTCACGTGTTTGAGCTAATTTTGCATAATCACTGCCCAAGTTTGACAGGCAGTCTGATCAATGTTTTCATTTTCCTCTCATGCTTCATAGCCATAATTCAAGAGTTTGTGAAAGGGTCATGGAAACTTGAGGTTATGTCCTTTAGTTCCTGAACCAAGAAGTTTTGTTTGCGGTTCTTTTTTAAAAAAAGCTTTCTGCTTTACATGCACACAAATTCCCCAAATATTCTGGGATTTTTCAGCTTCTTGGGTTTTTTTCTTATCTTGACTTCAAGACATGTAGATGGTCCTCCTCTTAACATCAAGGAAAAATGAGAATAGAAGCTCTTCTGTGCTCTGTGACCAAATAGGAAGCATTGTAGCGACAAGTACTTCATATGGATCAAAAATATCAGCAAAAAAAGATATGTTGTTTTCTGTTTCAAAGCAATCATTCAAAAATTATGTGCTTTCTTCAAAAACACCAGTGAAGGTTGAAAAATAATAAAAATAAATTAATAAATATATTAAATTAATTAATTAATTAATGTGTTTATATTTTCTTGTTGTAAATGATTTCTTTATATGCCACCATTTGTGTTTGGAAATGGCATTTTATGTAACATTCTCTGTTTAAATTGCAGTGATCTATAAGGCTTTTTCTGGAGAATTCTGGACCTCATTCCCCATATGAGACACCTTAAAGTCAATGATAGGCATTTTAGCAATAAATGAGGGTCCTAAATATGTTATTTCATTAATTCAGGAGCTAAGTAAAGGAAATATGGTGAAATAATATCAATTTTGCTTTTCATCCTTATTGAAGATATGATATAACAGTTTTAAAAATTGTTAGAACAACTAGATTCAAACAGGAATAGATAAGAAATACTCATTATATTATGGCTTTTCATAGCTACTTTCTGGAGAACAATGCAGTCTTGTCTTCCTCTCCAGGTCTTCAAAGGATGACACATTCAAAGGATGACAATATTCATAAAGATCAGCAATTTACACGAAAAATTCTTACACTGATAAGTAAGACATGATTACAAATGGGTACAAGCAAATACCCAAAATAAAACAAAACCATAATTTAAACATTTAATTATTTCTGCAGTGTATGAAACTTTTCCTAGCTGCAGAAAAACTTTGCTTTAGTCAACAAAACCGATTTAGTTATTTCTGTCAGCTTTGCCAGATACTCATGCTACTTAGTGAGTTAATATGTACACTCATGACATTTATCATTAAGGAAGCCAGTCATTACAGACTATATATATATACACATATATGCATACATATACATATGTATATATATATATACACACACATATACATATATATATGTATGTATATACACATATACATATATATAGATAGATATATATAAAGGAATAGCAAGCTGTAATAAGTTTGCTACTTCTTTGCCAGTTATATGCATTTCAAATATGAGAAAAGGACTTTCATATTCTTCTTGTCCTGTGTATTAATATACTTTGGCTTGAATTTTAGTGGATATTGGCTTTTTTTTCTCTTGACAGGAACTGAGTGCTGTGTGTGCTGACTTAACATTGTGTACTAAAATTCACATAGGACTGGAGTAGTTAAATAGTGGACTTCATGATACAATAAGTCATAATTAAAGTCTGTTTGATATTTACCTTCCACTGGAGAAGGGTCTGAGGCAGGCAGTTTCAGGATTTGTTGTCATTCAGCAAGGGGCTCAGGAATGAGTTGAATCTCTGAAACGTGGAGCTGGCTCACAATTGGAAGGTAAATAGAATTATTAATATGGTGTTCATCCTTAATATAGTACTGTACACGGTGGTTTTCACATTTTTATGCACAAAATATACCAAAGAGAAGAATAAATAGGTGATGGAAAAAATCAGTATTTTATTAGAACTAAAGGATTTTGCTAATTTTCCAAACTGTTAGTATGCCGGATGAATAAAGTGAAAAAGTCTAAATATATGTTTAAAGATCTGTTTCCAATTTTCTCTTTTAAAGCTATCTGATCTGGCCCAATCCTAAGGACCATCTATTTTATCTAGATAAATAAAATATATTCAAAAATAGAGTGAGATCCAGGGATATAAAGAGGAGTGTTAGTCTTTTTTTTTTTTTCTCTTACCCTATAGTATCCAATATCATCTCTATATACTATATGGAATCTAAACTCCAGTGGGGAAAAGTTTCTGATAAATTCTTTTTTACCTTTATACTCACTTCTTTTTCTAGACTGTGAAATGGCATTCAGGCTAGCCGAGCTGCAAAATAATTTTACATCCATGGTTTGTGAGATTGCATATTGTGTTTTAAGCTTATGTGAGACAATTGCCAAAATAACACCAGTCTTTGATGGCAATGGGCTTGAGCATGTGTTTCTATTACTTAGCTGTGAGTTTATATTGCATATTTTGGTAATATCTTAAGTTGTAGGTATTCTGCTCTGCTTTAAGCTTGTATACAAATTTGTGTATATATGTTCTATATATGTGTACATGTGCTTGTAATATACTGACAGTACTGCTAATAATTTTCATATATATGCATATATACTCTTATGGATATAAAACCAGTTTCCATTATTAGCATGGAGATGTACTGTTATACATACTGGGACAGATCATCAGTTCCTTAATCAGGAAAATTTTGATAGTGAAGTCTGACTTATTGAGACTTTACTCTGAAGATTTTTCTATGTATTTAGACAAGTATTGTTGTACCTTCTAAAGACTCTTGAAAAGGTGTAAAACTCACCAAACGATAGAATAGGAAAAATGTTAATGTTGCTGTCTTAGTTTTATTATTTTTAATATATATGAAATAATTTTATTCTTTTCTTGAGAAAACAGATTGCCTAAGTTTGTTCCATATGCTAGAAGTTCATAGGAGGAATCGTTAACACTTTATTTTGTGAACGATGATAACACCAAATTCAACTTTTCCAACAGGGATATCATCCTGAAATATTTTTTTAACTGATTTTATGAGCTCCAGTACTATTTTTCATGCCGAGTTCAGATTCTGTTTCATCTGTGAAAGCTGGTAATGTGTGATAATGTAGCAAATAAAGTTTTAAATAAATTTCATACTCCAGCTTTTCCTTTTGGTCATAACAATATCAAATACTGCACTAAGAGGAATGTCCAGTCAAATCATAGCAGCCTGGATAGAAACTTTTCAACAAGCTCCTTTATGTCTGACCTTTCAGAAGCTGGTATATATTTATATACCTACATTCTATAAGTCAAACCCTTAATAAGTATCAAAAAAAAAAACCAAGGAAGAGTTTAGTCTGCTCTCTGAAAATGAAGTTGGAAGGCTCTGATTTCTTCTTTTTCCAAACTACTAGTCCAAAAATATTTTTCCCTTACTCTTAAGGAATGAAGGAAAAAAAAAATCACTAAAATTGAAAGTAAGTACAGTCTCATGCAATTATTATTTCCTGAAGTTCTATGTGTGATAACTCTTCCTCCATAACTAAATCTCATTTCCTTAGTGAATCCTGCCTCATACAGGGTTGAAAAAAGAAGAGCAATTAGGTCTTTTCTCTAACTGGACTATGACAGTGCCTCAGGAATTGATGGACATTCTGATATTCACTTCTTGCTCTTCCCCTGGTGTACCATCACACTAGAATGAGGGAATTTACTGCACAGGGTTTTGATTAACCACTTAATTCTGAGCCCCTTTTGAGGATGTCTTTATTCATTTGCAACCTGGTCTGCACAGCCTGAGCCCTTCTGTTCTATTCCTCCCTCACAGTATCTTCTGGGGTCAGGCTGTTCCTTTCCATGACAATGCAAGAAGATTTTTCACAGAAAAACTGGATGTGTTAGCTCTGCAACGTTGTCAAAGATTAGGACATTGTGAAAAAAAAGGGCATGATCTCACTGAATAGTTTAGATGCTGTTCAGCTTGCTGGTATACTCTTTTTGTCTCCTGTTTTGAGATAAGATAATTCTAGACTCATTCATGATCTGATAACATTTATGCTTTTTTAAACTCCAGCTGTCTGATAATACAGGAACAAAAGTCTCTATTAAGAAAATAGCATATTAGTTAGCTAACTCCACTCCAGCGGACTTCTTTGTCCTTCTCCATTTTTAAGTGGAATGACCAGGTAATGTAAACCTCAAAAAGACCCCTTCCTAATTCCTGATTTTCAAAATAATACTTACAGTGTTAAAATTTAACATCCTACATAGAGTAAGAGAGATTTGTTTACACAGTAGTCTGGAAAGAGTAAAAAATTTCATGATTTTTAGCATAAGAATAGAACTAATCTCCAGGTTTGGAATGAAACAGTTCCACTGATGGTAGCAGTCCTATTAGGCAGCAGTTTCACTCATTCTGTCTTCATCTGAATGTCACACTGAATGTCAACATCCTCAACTGAGATGACAGCTTGACTTTGGGTAGGTAGACAATGTATTTTTCTACCATATTTTTTTTCTCAATGTTCAACTACACCCCCAGAGAGAAATTTTTGAAAAGCAGAGAACAAAACATAAGGATTCTTGACTTTAGAGGTTAGGTTTGATTTTTATATTGTCAAGATGCTAGGAAGATGCATATGCTTTTAAAAATCATTACTGGTCAGGAGAAAATAATGCTCTTTTCATCTCTTTATGTGAGCTACCTTTTTTGTTTTGCGGTGTAGAATTATGAGACTAATGGAGAGCAGGGCAAGGTCTGACATAGGTATTAAAGGCCATTATTGTCACAGGTTAGCAGATAGTAAGAACTGGAATTATGACTACACAGGAATAATTGCAAAAACTTTGTTGCCTTCTTTCCTCTTTTCCCAATCTAATCTCAGAATCTTCCTCATTGTAATCTGTTTATAAGAAACAGTGCAAAAGCTGAAGCCAGTAAAACAGGAAGCCTTACCTTATCAATTTGACAATTTTCAACTGTAGATGTAAATGAAAAATTGAACTATAACCACCATGAAATATCTGTAATAATTGACAGTAGTTTCAAGAGACTATATACAAGGTTGGTTCTCTGGTGAGCACCAGATATGTAAATTGATTAATTGTCTGTGTTGGCTAGCTTTTTTTACTTAATGTATTTACATTATTATTTCTATTTATATAACTTTTTTACTATTTTATTTTTCACATCCTCCTTATTTCCATAAGAGAAGAGTTGACAGCATTTTAAAATTTTAAAAGTATGCCAAAGGAGACAATAAGAAGAAATTTAATTTCTTGTAGATAATATATTTTTTGTT
>JANRGV010026844.1:0-23210 GCA_024734035.1 Alethe castanea
GCTTTTGGGGGCACAATCCCCTTTTCCAGGGTTGGGCTTTTGGGGGCACAATCCCCTTTTCCAGGGAGAGGCTTTTGGGGGCACAATTCCCTTTTCCAGGGAGGGGTTTTGGTGACTGCCCTGCATGGAGCTGGCAGGGCAGGGCTCATCTCCCACCTGCTGAGCAATGGGTTGGGTGATGAACAGGAGGCAGGGTTAATAGGATGGCTGTCTGATGGATTAAAAAGGATAAATACCCTTTTGGGACAAGAAGTGCAAATTTTGAAGTATAAATCATTGCTGCTCAGGAGGGCAGGCAATGTCAAACAAGCAGAAAGGTATGTAGGTAGGGAATGGAGCCTGAATGAGAGGAGAAGGTGTGAAAGAATATGCATAAATGTACAAAAAAGATAGAAAGCATAAATTTGACAGTCTTGAGCTAAAGACTAAAAGGTTAATGGTAACAGCATTTGTGGTTTGCTCTTTCTTCCTGCCAGCAGGCCAAAACGATAAGAACCGTAACTCTGAGCTGTGCTGGCCTGCCTGCAGCAAAGAGGGGGAGAGCTGGGGGAAAGTGTTTAAATAAGGTTGTGGCATTGCTTTTGGACATTTTGGTGTTAGGGATTCACCAGTTGCATTGGAAAATGCTGAATTAGAAACCAGCACACAAAGATTGGCAGCCAGTACTTCTGGGTGAACATCTGGTCTCACGTGAAAACTCGTGTTTCCCAGTGGGAAGATACTCCTTGGGAAAAGTGGGCAGAGAGACTCTTTTGGTAAAGATGAATGCCTGCTCTTTAGGGTTTCTGGATTATTTATTTCAAATACTTGGAAATGCTAGCAGACCTATTTAGCACTTGAAAGAATTAATTTGGTAATTTATTTGGCTGTCTGTTGCAGGTCACTTGGCTTGATGGTTGAAGAAGGAGAATAGGAACTAAAACTCATGTAAATAAATATTCATGTGTAGAAAGGGGAAGAAGCAGTTGCAAGACATCTTAGCTTGGGTCAAACGCCTCCTGGCATAGTCTTCTCATACTTAAATTGTTATTGGAGCTCATTGCTCTTGTTTAATTGCCTGTCTTGAGTGAAATTTTGTTTTCATACCACTTATTTTTAAATACTATTGCCTTCAGCAGAGAAAAACCAATTTTACTTGTAGACCAAATCAGATTAAAAGCAGAAGCTACAGATCTTCTGTTTTAGTCACTGGTTTCTGAGATGGTCAGTTTAATGTAGGAAAGAAACTTGGTGTTGGGAAAGACTTCTGAAGGAGTGAACTTCCTTCTCTCAAGAAAGGAAGTTGTGAGGGAGTCCTTGTGAAGAGATCAGGTGCTAGATGTAAAATGTGTTCCAGTCTAGGATGAAACTATTATTTGAAAACAAATAAAGGAGTATTTAATTTGCCCCAAAAAATAGTCCATGAAGTTCTGTGTTGAAATGTATCCAAGCAATAAGTCTTGCTCACAGATGAGCAGTATTTTTGTTCTCATTGGTTGGTATTGTTGTTCTGATTTTTTTTCCATAGCAAACTTTAAGATTCATAACTACCTGCTTTCTGGTTCTTCTCTGTGCCCCATCCCACTGGGAAAAGAGAGAGGAAGTGAGCTGAAAAGGCCTTTTCTGTGATATCAAAAGCAGGGATTGTCTCAGATGTAGAACGAAATGGTTGAGATGGCCTTGTTGGTGGTGTTCATGTTATCACCTATCCTGCATTTGGTAGTCCATAAAACAACACAAATCAACATTCCAAAAAACTATAAGGTGTGTAAAGCAAGTGGTTCAGATGCAAAGTGTTTGGTAATAAAATACTATTCTAGAAAAGCTGTTTATTTTTTCTCCTCAGTTTTTAAAACATGTTGAAGGAATATGGATTTTTTTTCCCATAAATAACAAATTTTCTTGTTGTCTTTTCACTGAAATCTCACAAACCTTTTGTAGTCACTTGGAACAATACAAAGAAGACTGTTGAATGCTGACCTGAAAGAAATCCCATCTATACATTAAACCTTGATGACAATACTGGGTGGAGTGGGGTTTTGTGCCTTGTTTTGTGTTTTTCCCTACCATGTAGCAATCTCTCTTCTTTTGGAAGTAGGAGTGATTAAATTCGCCCACTTGTCAATGGTGAAAAACATTTTGTCTACATCTATAGTTTAGAACAGTAATACTGGAATTAAATATTTTTCTCAAATTCAGATGGCTTGGAAAAATGAATTTTTTTTTTAAAATAAGACGGCTTTCTTCTGCTTTTTGGGACCTCTTGTCCTGTTTTTGATTGTCCACAAAAGATTGCACACCCATCTTATTTACCTTTCCAGTAAAATGGAGTTGAGAAGGCTTTGAGCTATATTTATTAGCCTGAGCTATGTTTAATTACCTTTGTCACTGTACCTGTCATTTCTCTGTTAATTTCTACTGTGATGGTAGATCTTTTTTCCCCCCTAATTGAATATGAATTTTGAGGATTGGGCCCCTTCTGTGGTGCAACTTACCTTTTCATTTTGTGGTGTATATGGAAGAAGGATTTAAAATAGCATCTGCATGTAGTATTCCAGGGTATTTACTTATTTTTCAGCTTAATTGGCGCTATTGTTGGACATCTTTTGTTGGGTCTTGGTGCTGGCAGTAGTCCAGCATGCTGCTGTTATTTCATGTACCTGAAGGCTTTGAATAGGTGTTTTTTTGGATGATCACCCATTGATCAACACCTGTATCTTTTTTCCCAGTTAGCAAACACATTGCAGTGGTCAGAGTTACATATGTGTTTTCTCTGATCTGGCTTGGACCCAAGAGGTTTTGTGGAGGGAGAGATGTGCCCCCAGCACACACACTTCCCACTCTTCCCCCTCTACCCACCTGTACCCACCTGTGGGGTCATTGGTGCGAGAGGAATTGTGTGTTTAAAAAGCTTTTGTATGCATTTTTTTGTGGGAACAGAGGCTAAAGGTGTTGAAATAAGGAGAGGAACTCGCCCACTGCCAAGCAGAAGGAGGGAGGGGAAAGTTCAGCTAAGAGGTGGAGAAAGTCTATTCTTTTTCATTTTTTAAAGTGTATTTTATTGTGTTTGAAGTTGACTCTATGCATAATAAGCTTGCTGTTTGGGTGGTAACTTTAACCTTTAACAGTGAGGCTTTCACAACAACAAGGCTGAAATAGTAGAAATAAGAATGACCTGGGCTAGCTGTAAGTTTGCAACTTGCAATATTTAGCAATATTTCACTTAAGAGTAACAAACAAGTGCTGAGAAGAACTTTGAAGGCTGTAATTATAATGGGTAACATTCTCTAACTAAAATAGTGTTATATGCTATTCTTAAATCTCTCAAAAACAAATATTATGATTTTTACTAGTTTTTTTCTTTTCTAACTAATTTTGTTGTGTTTAGCATTATGCTCACCTGTTAGACTATACTCCTGTCATTTCCTTACCTATGTGTAAATTAATAGAGGCTCTTTAAAAACTGATTTTGATGTTCATGGGTGCAAGTTTGAAGTGTTAAGCAGTAACCACTACATAGGAAAGAGGGCTTTCATGTCACAGCTGTTTTTTGAATGAAAGGAAGGAAAAGGGGATTCTGGCTTAGAGTTGAATGTGGATTTTGTTCTTGCAGAATAATGTCCCTTAGTACGAGTCTAGACAAGATGGGTTGTTTCTACTAGTTTTACTCATGGTTCTGTCTGGAAGATTTTGATTTCTGAAGTTTGGAACTACATTTTTCTTCTGATATAAAAGTGTTATTTGCTGTTTGTACTAACCAAAATAAAGCATTGCTTTCTGTTACACCAACAGTAAGAAAGTAGATATTAGGTAGGAAAGAATGGTTTGCAGAATTTCATAGGGGGATTTCTGCTGTTCTTTTCAGATCAAGCATGAAATTTTTGAGGAAGAAAATTAATGCATCCTTGGACTCCTGAAGGAAAAGCTTTCCTAATGGAACCACATTCAAGGTAAATAATGTTTAGTTGTTTACCTTGTCTCTTTGGTTTGGGATTTGTTCTTTGTCTTGCTAAAGCTGTCAAACAACTGTGTGCCATGTATGAGCCTTTTAGGGTTATAATATGTTTTGAAGTGATAAATGTTCAAGTTAACCCCTCTCCTTTACTATAAGAGTTGTGGGGTTTTTTATGTGTTTATGTCCTGATTAAAGAAGTATTTTTGTGACATCTTAACTTCTTGTGTGTAATTCGCTGTTAAGTTCTGAAGGTTTAGCCCACTTGTTTGGGAGGTAGCTAAATAGTGAAAAGCTTGATTTACATGTAATTTCAGAGTGAAAGAGAAGATTAAATAACACAGTGTTACCATCTCTTATTTTTTAAATAAAACAGATCCAAATTGAGCTTGTGTGGCAAGGGACCGTCACAGTAAAATCATTATTAGATATTACGTTACAGTGGCTTGTAGACATTTAGCATCGCTGTCATTTTGTTTGGATCTGCTCCCTCGGTTCCCATTTCCTAAATCCTATTTTTCTTTGATACCAGGGAATAATTCCCCGAGTGTTGTCCAGTGATTGCTTATGTATATGCACTTTGGTTTGTGAGTCATTTTATTCACTTGAGTAGCCCCACTGTCCTCTGTGGGCCTACATGCGTGCCTAAGAACTTGAGAATGCTGATGAGCATAAAGAATACAATTTGGGCATGTAATGGTTGACAAGCAGTTGTTGTTCTGTTTCTGGTCTCTCTTAGGACTCATTTGCATTGCCTCCAGTGGCAACTTTTGTGAGCATTAGTAGGGAAGGTCTAGAAGCTGGAGGCAGTCGTACCAAATCCCAGCCTGCAGAGCTTCTCATATCCATTGTAATGACACAGATTGCAGATGCAAGGATATATTTTTCTTTTTTTAATCTTAAATAAGTCCATGTGTTGCTTGGCTTTACTCAAATACAACATAGGTCTGTGTAGTGCTGTTTGAGCATCTCCAACACCATAGAATGTAGCCAAGTGAAATCATTGGAAAATATACGCACTTCTTAAATTGTAGGGATTTGGATTTAACCAGAACCAATGCTTTGGAAATAACCAGAAATTGAGATTAGAGATCCATTTTTTCTCCACAATGTTTTTTCTATTTCTCTTTTCAAAAAAAGAAGTTGAATATTGCTGTAGTGCATCTTCTAGTTGTCTGAGCAATTGTATTTACAGAAATGTTAATGGTATTACTTGCTGGTCTCAGAATCAGTAAGACAAGCACTTTGGAATTAAAACATAATTAATTAATTAGCAATTTAAAACTGGAGAATTGTTGTGATCAGCAGCAGATGGTCTCTTATACAGCTTTAATAGAACTTTGTAGACAGTGGCTTTTGTGGCAACAAGCCTTTTGAAATCTTTCACATCTTCAAAAACAGTTAAAGTAATTCAAAGCTTTGGTTCAAGTTTGTTTCCTCTTTTTTAAAAAAGAGTTTTTTTTTTTAAAAGAGTTTTTAAAACTCTATTTAGTCAGAGTTACAGAAGCAAAAGCTGTAAAGAAGGATGTTGCACCACGTGTTCAACTTGTCAGTGGAGTGGTTAAGCTAAAGATTTGAGAACGTGTTTGTCAGTGTATGCATTGCTGGTAATCCCCACACAGTTTGCATTCTGTTTTCTGTTCCTAAACTATGTTATAAAGCAGTTATGGGCAGTCATTGTTTTTTTGGAGTGGGGAGTAGGTTTGTTTACTAGTTATGAACACTAATTGTGGAATACCTCTGTTGGTATACCAAGCTTGCTTGCATACATAAATAGCTTTATTGTGGAGTGCAGTAGTGTCTTGACCAGAGGTTTGTTATTGTCACTGGAATTAGAGTTCTTGTTTAAGTCAGAGTACTGGACCCTTAGGGTAGACTTTTTCCTAGAGTACTGCTTTAGAAACATATCTGCTGGTCTTGTTGATGCTGTGTAACCTTCATGAATTAATAGACAGTGGAGCAGAAGGCAACCGTGCTTTAGTTGAGCTGGAATAAAAGAAAAAGTGTGTAGCTAGAATGAATAAATTATATCTTTAAGTCTGTGCAAGTCTGAGAAACTTCAAAGAATGCAACTCACCTGGAGATGCAGATGAGAGTTACAGACTAATAGTAAGTGTAACTATCTTGTCAAAAGAACAAGATGGTGACTCAGTGTAAGAAGGGCTGGCAGAGGCAGCCTTTAATTGAGGAGAAATTGGTCACTGTAAACCAATTATGTCTTATTTTTAATGATGGGTTTCAGAGAAGAGCAAATGAGTGCAGTATGATCTTGGCTGATAGCATGTGCTTTTCTTGTTGGATAAAAACCCAAAAGCCTGAGGATATGAAGTTGCTAGCAGAAGTTTCACTTTTTTTTTTTCCACTCACCCTCTTCTCTGCTCTGAAGAGGAAGAAGTAGGCTATGCCAGTGGAACAAACTCCACGTTTTTTGTTACACTGATCAGTATTTGGACATATTTTGTCTTTGGGGACTAACACAGGGGTTGGTAACTTGCAGGGTAGAGAAGCATCCCTCACTCTTTTCTGTAGCTTGGTGTTTAATACTAAAAGCAAACTTTTAGGTGTAACATATTTGAACTTGTACTAGATAGGGTTAATAGGCTAGAACAAAAGGTCAAAGCATAAGGCATTAGGCTTAATTAAGGGAGAGCAAGAGTGGCTGGAGTGTGTGACAGTTAAATGGGTTTCCCACAGACTAATGTCTGTTACAGTGCAACCATGCCTCAACTTAAGTGGGTTATTTTGTGCAAAGGGCAGCCGTGATTAGCAGTTTGACATGCCAGACGTTTCTGGCCAATCCCATCTGTTTTGGAGGTTAAAAAGCATACCTTTATGAGCTGATAGATTGATTTGTGTGCCCGTCTGGTAAAGATTAGGAGTCCAAGGCCGGTGCTGTAAATGCCAGTTATAGAATATTGTACTTTCTTAGCTGCTCTTTGTTTAAACTGTGGTGCAGCGGGGACAGCAGCTCTAAAAGTGACCATGCAGCCACGGTGAGTGTTGGGAACCAGCAGCACTCTGGGAGGAACATTTCCGCCTTCCTCAAGCTTTGCTGCTTGAAAGGTTTCAGCATTTGTCTGAACTCATTATGCTGTCTGTATCCTTCCTGCTCTGCTGCTGAGCTGGGGCGAAACATGCGTGTTCTGTTGTTTTTCCTTTGTAGCTCTTACTTTCAGGATAGTTTTTCTGATTGTGTCATGAGGTTGCCTTAGAAGCCTAAAATAAAATGGGTAGCACAATAAGTCTTGACTGTGTTTCTCGTCATCTTTATGACTTTGTAAAGTCAAAGTTACATTACTATTAATATAAGACTATTAATAAATCGTTGATGCAATAAAACTGTTTTTGATAATGTTCAAGGTTCATACACAGTTGAAGGTGATTATCCTATTTTAAAATCAAGTAGAGGTCAGACTGTATTGTAAGATAACTGACTGTGGCCCAAATGGTATGTGATAGCTTCAAGTCAAATGACAAGTCTTCCTCACTTTTAATATATATACCATTTAGTAATAAATTGTTAGCTTAAATTGCATTTGTGTAACACACTGATTAACTTCCTGTGCATTTTGTGAAAGCAGGGAGATACATGCATTCACCTAAAAGTCATGCTTAAAGCTCTCATTTTTAAGGCATTGTTCAAGTTTTCCCTATTCTGTCTCTTTTCCATTCAAGCAGTGACACTTGTAGCTAAATATAACTGAGACATATTAGAGACAAATTAGCATTTGGCACCTTGCATTTAGCATTTCTACATTAACTTTTAGAATTAGTCACCTGTCTAAAGTTTCTTGGTTTTCTCCTTGCAAATGCGATTATCTTTCCCTTCTCCATTTAAAAGAAAATGAAATTGGATGATAGCAATGATTTGCTATTCATGCTGTAAAGATTCCATGTATCTGAGCTATATTTTTTCTGTGGTAGCTGTGACCTGTTCCTAAAGAGATTTCCTAATTTGCCAGTAACTTTTCTTCACTTTAGGAAGCTCTGTAAGAACCACCCTAGTTTTTCCTTTTTCTTGTGAAAGTCTCTTCCTTTTACTTCTGTTTGAAATGCCCAGAAATATTTTCAGTATCCTTTAGGATGAGCAAGGCAACATCATTATCTTGCAGTTATTTAGTAACATGGAGCTGAAATGGGCATATGCAACATCATGTTCTCTATGGAATAATATCTATTTAAATGATTTGGATCTAATACATATTTACATGAAAAAACGTCTTGCCCTTCTCTGTGGGGAGAGAAGGTGAACAAGCATAAATTTTATAATACTCATTGCTTCTCTTGCACTAAATCATACTTAAATTGCAGAAGGTTGTTGGCTTGAGAATTGTATAAAAAGTGCTTGGCTAGTAAAATAGGGTGCAGGGAGATTTATCTAATTTAATACTAAGAAAATGTTGTCAGCTGCAGTGTATTGATATGGGACTGCCTAAATCCAAAAGCTGTACTTTTAGATTTTTGTATATGTGTATTTGTAATAATTTCATGGTTATAATACACAAAATGTAATCCTGAAATGATCCATCAGCGCAGCATGCATATGTGCTCTGTTTTGGCTAATTTGATTGCTATTGATCATATTTGAGCCATTATCTAATATCTTAGGAATGGATGGACTGTGTCTTACTTTTCTGCTGTTTCAGGCATGTCATACTTTATGAAGTTTCTTGCATGCAGTAGTCATTGTTAAAAGTTTTTTGTAATTGCTGTTGGAGTATTATTAGCATTAGTTTTCATGTAGCATTCTACAAGTTGTAAACTTGTCAGTTTAGCACTCCCAAGTATAAAGGCACTATACCAAATATTTGCTAGTTCTCAGTGGTATGGATGTATTTTTTAGAAGTATCTTTCATGTTGTGGCTTTCATTTAGGGTATTATAAAACGTTTGCATAAAGTATTCGTACAGCTTGATTGGCAAACAATTCTGAAGTGTCCCTTGCTTTCAGTTTTGAGTAGTTTTAAAAAAAAATAAAAAAGGATGGACTTGGTCTTTGGTGTTTTAGAGGATTTGCTTTTTTAATCTAATTGACAAAAAGCAAGTACTTGGTTGGTATCCCTGACTCTTTGCAAACTGGGTTAGAAAGGATGCTGCACAATCCTTGTGAACTGGCCGACTATGGATTTCTCCTTATTTTAGATTTCCATACTCTTTGACCTTGTAGTTGTTGACTTTGGTCTGGAACAATTTCAAAGTCATGTAAATGAATGTAATTAAGGTATTGCTTATCATCTCAGAGAGTTCACAATGATGCTTATTGGCTAGAAAGGTTTGTTTACTTAATATGGAAGGTTAATAGAAGGTTAAATTTTACTGTGTAAAATGGCTTCATAATGTTTTTATTTAGCAGCTGAAAAAAATAGTGTTCAAAAAGGCAAATAATAGTTTTATTTGACCTCCATGTGTTTCCTGTAGCTTGCATTATTGGGAAAATTTATCTTCATTGCATAGTCTTATTACAGTTTTCCTTTCTCCTCCTTTTACAAAGGGAACCTCTCAGAACTATTTGGAGGCCTTTGTGTACAAAAGGAGCTACATTAAGGAAGGAAGTGCAAAAATGTTTGACAATAATTGCTATAAGTAGTCCATCCACTTCCACTCTGCCTTTTGTTCCCCCTCCCTGTTTTTGCCAGAATGAGATTCAGGCTTTGTTCTTTGGTGCTTCTTTTGTCTTTATTCCCACTGCTGCAGAAATACAGTGAGAAAGCAGTGTGGAACAGCAGGGAAGATCATCAAGATTCTGGTTTCTGCCTTCATTTCTCTGGCAATAGAAAGAACTGTGCCTAGGCCTCTATTTTCTTGCCAGTAGCCTTCAACTTTGTTTGACTATAGTTGTTTTGCTTATCATTTATGGAAAAAATTGTTTGTCTGAGTCTTTTTTTTTTTTCATTTTTTTTCCCCCCTCCACTAAGGAGTTTTTGTAGTTGGCAAAGAGATGAGTACATGACAAGTGGCATACTAAACCCAACAAAAAGACCCCAAAAACATTTTTACTAGAACTTTTTTGTCTCGTGGTATTTTTCTAGGATTGCAGCTTCCAGATGTAGAAGCAGACATCCCTGCTGGGCTGGGAGATCCAAGCAAGGATGTTCTGCCAGTCCTATACTGAGTTTAGTGGGGAAGGACAAAGCTATGTGAAACACAACTTTCTGCATGGATTTCTGGTTCCATCTGGGCAGCAAGGACTGCTGTCTGTGTTTACCTTATTTTGCAGAGTACTTGGTTATTGTAATTTCTCTCTAACAGGAGAAGCATGTGGGCTCCTCACTGTTGAGGCATCTAATTTTCTTCTGATTACTTGAATTTTATGTGCTAAAGTAATTATGCAGCAATGAGAATATCCTTCAAATGCTCATTAATTCAATGCAGTCTTATTTGACTGTTTCTAGATTGTGGAGATAGTCTGTAACTCAAACCCAAGAGCACCCCTTGCCCCTCCATTTTTGCTAGAGCTGAAGGTTTCAGGTTCTATTCTTTTCTTTTCTTCCTAAGTGTGAAGATAGGACAATGGTGTGTTTTTTTTCTTGAATTTATAATAACAACCATAAATTGAAATGATCTAAAGGTGCTTTCAGAAGGAGGATAGCAAAATCTCTTCAGGTGAGGTGTGAGAAGGATAAGAAGCTAAAGTTCAGACTATAATGATCCAAAAGAATTGGAAAGGTTGTGGGGGTGGAACACCACAGATAAGTGAAATCCTTCTGTTTTGAAATAAGGAGAGGTGGTGAGTTCTCTAAGTCCAGAATTTCACCTGAATTCTAAGATCATATGTTAAAGTCCTAGAACTCCCCGAATGATGGATCTCTGGAGGTGTCTGGCTATGGGAAAGAATGGCAAAACCCATAATCTATTACTTTGGGTCCTGTTTTTGGAAGATAAGGGAAGAATCTATGCACCTTTGCTGATCACTGTTGCTTAGCTAACATGTAAAGCAAAACTTCTCCAGTCTGGTAAACAGTGACCATATAAGAGTGCAGAATTTCTTGAAGAAAAATTTCCTCTTGCCTCTGGGGGTCCAAAGGATTTTTCAAGAATTCATCCTGGTCCTCTGACTTACTGGTGTTGAAGTCTCTGCTGCCTTAAATTTTATCCTGCTACAAAATAAATGCAAAAAGACCATTTAATAAACTGTGCTGATAGTATTTTGTAACCTCAATGTGCTCCCTCACATAGGTTTAACTGCTGAGATGAAAAGATAACAAGGTTGTGCAGAATCACATTTACTGTTTACTGAACTCTGGCTCGTCTTTAGATTGCAATATCAAACATGAAAGTTTGAGCCTGTCTCGTGGATATAGCTCTTGAGCACAGCTGTCTGGAGTGCTTGCTCACAAACTTTTTTTTTTTTAAGCTTATTTGTCATATGCCCAAGGCTATCTGAGCATGCATATGACCCAACTGGTTTTTGATCTGAAATGCATAAAAGGTCACTTTGCTGAACTTTATCTTCTGGACCTCAAGTTTTACCATCAGTGATAGTCTACTGTGAATTTCATAAATGGAAAAAAGGATCTGTTCAGTGTGCCCTTCAGGCTTTCCAGGCAATTTCACTTTTGCCTTACCCTGCTCTGGTTTTGTTTTCAGAGTATTCTGACACTTCATAGAGGAAATGAACAGTATTTGGACACTATTTTTGGGGTAATGCTGTGTATTTTGGGTTACAAAGCTGTATGGTTTCTCTAGCTCTGGTGTCTTGTCCAGGCAAATATCAGCTGTATTCTGTCTCTGCAAAACTGAACTTGAGCATTAGGGCAGGTCTTAAAATATCCTCTTTGTGCTGATGATCACACTACTTCTGTGTCTTCTACCTTATGACTTTGTTGTTCCTTTTTGAGAAAAATTGTGCATGCTTCACAAGGTACCAGGAGCACAAAAACAATCAAATTTCCTCTGTTCTAGCCTTCTGGGGATATCATAGGCCACTGCTGTTCTGCTTCTTAAGTAGATTTGGAGTCTCTGATACCAGTTACTCTTTTGGATAATGGATTATATGAATTTAACATATAAGCATGCTCGCCTCCTTTTCCTGTCCTCCGTAAAGGTCACTGTACAGGACGGAAAGTTGAGTCATGGGCTATAAACACTTGGAGGTCTGCTATCTGATCTAATTTTTGTTAGCTTAGTGCTTGGTGCTGTGGCAGGTGGACTTTGTCAGGTTTATCCGTGGCGGTGCTGCTGACCCTGGTGACCTGCTCCATTCCTGTGCAGAAGGTCCCTTTCCTGCAGGGAGATGGCACAAGTCAGGGTGTGTTGTCTCCTCACTCACTTCTGTACCTTGCTGAGCAAAGAGAGGTGCTTAGAGATGCAGCTGTCCTATGTGTGGTTTTTCTTAATTTTTTTTTTTTTTTTTTAATAATCTAAAAACTTGATTGTGTCCCCTGGACATCATCTTCAGGATTTGGAAAATTCCGGGATGCAGGATGTCCTGCATTGTAGAAATAGCAGTGGTTGTTTAAATAATTCAGGAAGGTAACTTAAGATACTTCAGTATTTCTGAGTATTGCAGATAGCACATAGATAGGAGAGAGACTGTGTGAAAGGGCAAGTAACAACAGGTATGGTAGGGCTGGTAATACTGGGAACAGCAAATATTTCTAAGAGTGAGAGGGAAGTAATGGATGGGAGCTGTTTTTAAAGTCCCTGACCCGCTTCCATCTGTCTGGGATGAAGCACCTGTGATCAGCTTTTTAGGTGTTGTCAGTTTTGGGGTTGTACTTTTTTGATTGGTTTTCAGTCCCAATATAGATTCTTAGTTGAGATATCAATCAAATACCATCATACATTCTTGTTTGGAAGAATTAGGTTAAGAAGCCACTTTGACATAATTGAAGTTGTAGTGATGACGTTTACTTGTAGAAATTTTAGGTGGGGAAATGTATTGATAGAAGTTTGGGAAGAGAATTGTGTTTATTTTGCATGCTTTTCAATCTTGATAAGTGAGAGCCTTATTCTTTCTTGGTAAAGTAGGTCTTACTTGGATGGATCAAATGTAAAATTTTTAAGTCCCGTTTCCAGAAAAAGTGTTTGGAGGCCTCTTACGATTTCAAGAGTTCAAATAGTGCAATGCTCTTCAGTTGTAATACATAAAAATGAGATGGAGAAACAAACACATGCTTACCTTTCAGCCTGCATAAACAGCCTTGCTAATTAAGATAAGGGCAAATATCCTTACTAGTTTCCTTTTTGATTTAATCATTAGGCTATATTAAAAATGTGTAAACATCATTGGTAAATTCACTTTCCTGAGATCTGACTGCCTGTTTGTATGCTGGTGTGTTCCAGCACTGTGTTCCTGTAGTTGTTATTTACAAGTGAGTCTCTTAAGATATGTAGAAATAACTGGTAATTACTAAAATGAGATCACAGAAGAGAAGAAAAAAGTGGAATATCTGTGCTTTTATTAGTTCTCCTTGGTTACTTTGTGTGTGCTCTTTAGTCTTTGCAGATTGCTCATGTGGAGAATGTGTTTTTGTCTGGAAATGCCAAATTGGTTTATTTGGGGAGTTCAGTGGCCATGGTATGGCTGGGAGAATTGTCTCCCACTGGATTTGATCAGCACTGGATATTTTGATACTCTGTGGTCTGTGGGCACAGCTTCCTCTCAGTTTACAAGTGCTGTTTACCACTCCTTGGGACTACACATTTAAATAACAGAAGTCTGAACTAATGTCACATTAAATTTTAGTCCACAGGAATTGCTCATTGAGCATCTTACTAAAGTAGCTGGTTAAATAAATGCCTCCCCTCCTACCCAGTTATTTTCATCGCCATTATATTGTTTTTCCCAGCTGTTTGTAAGTGAAATGGGAAGAACTGGCTTAGTCTAAAGCAACTTACTACTCCTTAAATAGTGCACACTGACATCAGTGGTGCCTGAAATCTGTTTCCTTTCAAAAGATTTGTGATGTATACAGACTTTCAGGTACCAAGACCCTTCTAAATAAAAGAATATAAACAGACTTGGGTTAAAATTGTCACATTTGTGAGCTAACATAGCTAAAACTGTAGAATTATATCTAGTAAAGAGAGCTGCCAGAAGGTTTAGTTATGTATTTATCCTGTGAAGTCTGAGGTGGGTTTATTTTCTTAGAGAGATAGTCAAGCCTAAGTCTGGGCTGGTTACTTTATGGATGAAGGCAGGTATGCTTATTTATACTCTTTTCTTTGAAAGTTGGGGAACAGCTGTTTTTGTCCTTCTTTTTAAGCCTTGCAGCATTTAATGAGATGGCTTGAAGTCATCATCTGCTGTGACAGAAAGTACATGTAATAGCATGCCTGCTGTAGGAAGTTATGGCTCTTGCCCTGTAAGTGCTGTGCCCTGTTCCTCTCTACAGGCTCTCTGTAACTGTTGGGTTTTTTTCTGCTTTTAGTGGGAAAGGGTGAGATGCAAACCTGTGGCAGGCTGACTTCCATGTCCTTGCAGCCTTCAGTGGAACAGACTCAACAGGGATATCTGGGCACAGAGAGGGTGAAAAGTGTCCAGACTCAAGTTTAAAAATTAATCTAGGAAGGACATTCTAAAAATAGATTGGACCATGTGAACATATAGCTGTGAGAAAGGGAACGTAGAATATTTGGCCCTAAAAGAGGCTTTTTAAGGGGATAGCTGTTTGCATCTTTTTCAACATGCCAAATTGCATGATTCTGATGCTTTAAAATATTTATTCTGTTTTTAAGGGAAACCTGTCCTGGTTTGCCTTCAGTGCTTCCTGCTCTCATAGCTTTGACACTGAGTGTGAGAGAACATCAGGCTTAAATGGAACACACCTAAATTTAGGGGAAATAGCCCTTCTGCCTGCAGAAAGTGAGCTCTTTTTTAGAGGTAAAGGTTAAGTTTGTGACCAATTAACACTGTTTCTAATATGCTAACATTAATTTTAATTGTCCTTTTAATAGCTACATTAAGTGTATCTTTTCCGAGGAGAAGTCAGTCTCTTAACCCCATACTATGTACTGATTTCTAGGGGAGGTTAGTGTGAAAATTGGTGAAAATGTAGGGTCTTGTGTGAGTTGGGTGCTGTTGTTTGCTTTTGCTGGAAGGACCTAGGGAATAAGTGATTCCACCCCTCAAGTCTGGCTGTGGTTTTCATTTCTTATGCTAATGATTGTTTTGTGACACAGGAGCACAGAAATGGTGGCTGGAAATAGCACTCCAGTGTGTTTTGGAGCAGAAAACCACACGCACATGCTAAAACAGGGTAGGAATGGGACTGTTAAAATTTGACAGGCTAGAATGTGTGGGGATGTCAAGTTGGGCAGAGCATCCAGAAGGGAAGTCTGTAGCAGGGTCCCACAGGCTTACACCAACATTACATCAGTTTAGCACTAACAAACAGCTGGTTGTAGTTGCATGTAAGCATTATTTAACAGTAGAATGCTGGAAAAAGATGCTTGCATAGAACTAGCAGGAAGGGGAGCATCTTCTGGCAGTACATTGCATGAGATTAGCCTGTGGAGGAGACAGGGACAAAACTAAGGCCAGGTATGACCATAAGTAACCCTCTCACCAGACAGTCTATATACAAATAGAGAAAATACCCCCCTTATTTTGGTTTTTATGTTTGTTTCTTCTTGCTAGACTTGGAGATTAGAAGGCACCACTGCTTTAGTTGAGAAATTAAAGTACCTCTCTTACTTGAGGTCATCATATGGAGGCAGCAGCTCTGCCACCTGTGTGGATCAAAGATGCAATCAGGATTCTGTGTTACCAGTGACAGTTGTCTACCCTCACTAAAGAATTTTCATTTTAAACTGCTGTCAAACAGTGAGAGATTTTGCTTGCACAAAGGCTGGCATTGCAGATTTGAGGGAAAGCTTGGACATATTCACTTAATTAGATATGGAAATACAAGAGAATAGCAAGAGTGACTTGTACACATAGTGACAAAGTACACATTGATATTACAATTTAGTTTCAGTCCTGCCACTTCACTGGTACAAGCATGGGCTGTGGTATTGCCCTCGTGGGAGCAGTTTTAAAGAGGTGCAGTTATTTGTCATATTAAGAGCATAAATATTTGTGTCGTCTTCATTTTCTGAGCCAGCTGCAGGATGAGAAAAGAGTGGTGTTACTGATCAGAGTTGGGAGAGCTGGAGGATGTCTAAGGAAAGATTTGCATGAGAGCACAAGTGGAGAAAGAGGAAAGCAAGAGTCTGGAAGTGATGATTTTTATATATTTTATTGCTGCCTCCCTTCTCAGTAGACTCACCTGAGCCTCCTTGCAGGTAATCGAGAACAGCGGCAAGAGTTGGGTTAAATAAGAGCTAATAAATAAAATGAGTAACATATGTTAGGTGATTCTCTGAACAAAAAGGTGACTGTTTCCTTCTGAGAGACTGTCTCAGTGGTGGATGCTTTTTGGGAGTTTTTTTACCCCCCTCTTATTTTGTTTTCCTTTTCCAGTTTTATTTATTTTTAGCACTTCTCCGAAGTAAACAAGTTATCAGGTATTTAAGTAGAGGATGTTTCTGAATCAGATTTGCGTGATACTCTGCTCCAGTTTTGCTAAAGGAAATTTTACTGAAACACAAGCCCTGACTCATCTGTGTTACATTCTTTCACTCTAAAATGCATCTCTTCCACAGTTAATAAGTGACTGTTCTAGCCTAGTATTGATGAAAAGGCAAATATTGCTACAGTAACTTCTGAATGCACTTGGTAATCAAAGCTAACTTAAAAAAAGTCAACTCACAAGAACAAAAAAAATGTATGAAGATTACTCATTTCAGTCTTTAGTCTGTGCCGCTGATCAGCTGTCTGCATTAGGAATTTCTGTAGGTAGCTCCTGTTCAATAAATGGTGTTCAAGAGCTTTGCTCTGAAGACTGCAGGAGACCTATCACAAGAGTACTGACTGAATGAAGGAGTAGAAAAAGCATGATTGGATATTTCCAAGTCAAAAAAGCCTTTTGAAAAGTCTTAATAGGTTATCAACATTTTGATGATGAAAAATATGTGTATAAAGCCATAGAATATCTTGATTTGGAAGAGGCCCATAAAGCTTGTTGAGTCAGAGTCCCTGCTCCTTGCAGGACTACCTAACACTAAATCACAGGGCTGAGAGTGTCATCCAGAGGCTCCTTGAATTCTGGCAGGCTTGGTGCCATGACTGCTTCCCTGGGGAGCCTGTTCCACTGACTGGCTGTCCTCTCAGTGTCCAGATGGGCATGGGAAAGAGCTACTCTAGTCCATAATTGCTGGGAGAGTCACCAGACTTTTTCCCAGTAATACTAGCAGACTGTGTGCTTCCTGTTGGCATGCATGGAGAAATGCTATGCACTTCTTCCTACAAGTACTTTCAGGATTATTTTTGATTAGTATTTGAACATTTTATGCCCTACCTGGATCTATCTGTAAAGCAGAAAAACCACCCCAACTTCTTAAGGAAATATGTTTCAGATTTTATGTTTTATGTTGGGGTTGTTGTTGTTGTTTATTTGATTTTGATTATTTATTTTTAAACGGCACTGGCTAGGTTTTTAGAAAATTGTCCTTGACTCAGCTTTGTGCTTGGTCTCAGACTGTTATTTGTAAAATTTGGGCAAAGTGCTAGTTCTCTTTACTGGCTGAAGAGCTTGTATGTGGGGGAAATAAAGCCTTTTTATGTTGTCGTTGTGCTAAATGAGCTGTCAGTGGTCTATAGTACTGCATGTGCTGTAATTGTTGAAGAGTTCAATTGACTGATAAGTTACTTTTTCCAAATATTGTTCCTGCTTTGAGGAGTTATTTTCACACCTGCATTTTTAAACTTTTGAATAAAATAATACAAATATTGTTGAACTTGCTGTAGACTTTAGGTTTTCCAGCTGTGCTTGGGTCTATGAGGTTATCAGGTTGTGTGCTAAATATTAGCTCAGACTCTGCTGCTTGAGTATCATATTACAGTACTGTAAAGAAGTTTTATAACAATACAAATGGGCACTTAACCCATATTGGCTTTGCAGAGAACTTCAAAAACTACAGTTAGACTCTAATCACATACAGTTATCTATAATAAAATTATTATTTCTGGCACTTGGACATCTAAAAAGCATTAAGATTCAGCAGTTCTTAAATGCAAAAGAAAATATTGATTACAATTTGGAAACCTGCTATGAGTTATGGAGTACAGCTATATATTTTCATCTTTTGCTCTTTAAAAATTAATTTGTTCCTTTTATGCCTGTTGTATAAAAGGTGTGTGGATAAGTAAGAGCCCATAGTTGTTTTCTGTTTCAGCTGTAGCTATATTAATTGAAAAGGCTCATGGAGTTGTTTCTTCTTGTCATGAAATCATTCTGTACCTGAAAATTACCTCCATCTACTGTAAGATATTTTTGGTGATGATTGGAAGAATATGTGGAAGGACATACCCTTCACATGGTAGCAGCTGTTCCAGGAGCTGACTTCTTGGCATTGGATTTTCTGGGTAGCTGAGGGTCACCTGGTGTTGTTTTCTGGTCAGTCAAAAGATGACTTGCTTTTCCAGGTAATCTTTCCTTTCCAGTTGGACGTGGCCCATGCTTTACCTTCAGGGTACACAGAGATAAAAGAAGCACCAAACAGAGATAAGGCAGTAAAGGCAGGTGCTACTATAGTTTCCCAGCCTCTGGAGCGTTTCGCCTGTCCTTTTATCTAAGTGTTCTGTAATTTGCTGGTGTTCTGAGGCAGGTACAGGCAGCAGGCCCCCAGCCTGCTGCATGGAGAGGCAGGGAGGTGCCTCAGGAGGTGTCCCAGGGCTGTCTGTGACCCTGCCAGGCCGAGGAGTCGCCGCTGCTCGGTGCTGGCTGCGCGGCTCCAGCCGGCAGGAGCCGCAGGAACACGCCCGGGCAGTTCTTCAACAGCTGCTTGGCTTCCTTCTGGCTTCTGGGTACAGTTCAAGGTTTTGGCCTCGGTTACTTTTAAGCCTGATGTGACTTGAGCTACGGCTGAGAGGCTGCTTGCCTTTTTTTTTTTTTTTTTTTTTTTTTGATCCAACATAGCAATTAATGTCAACTGGGATACTTGACCTAGATCATCCTAGTTTTTAATGTCAAGTAGCCATTGGCAGGAAGTTCTTCGAGCAGTACTTGTGCCTGTGGAATGTGCTCCCAACCTGGTCTGGTGGAGTTGGCTCTCTGGGCGGGCTCTGAGCCAGGCCTATCTTATTTCTTGGCCTATGGAGATGAGGAATGGCTCAGTGCTTCTCCTCTTCTCCTCCTTTGCCCCTGAAGAAAGGCAGGTTAATGTCAGCCTATAATCACTGCACCAAGATTTTTTTTTCCGCTTGAGCCCCGTTGGAAGATAAGTGAAATATATGTGGAAGAAAAAAAAATAGCATACGTGCCTTAGTATGGAAGGGCTTTTTTCCTGAGAGAATTTAATTGAATGTTTTGCATGAAATGAAAGCAAAAGACATTTCCTCACACAGACCAGTTTAAAAGTATGGCAAGTTAAATTTAGATAAGTGCTGTTTTCTTTCAGCTTTGTGAAAGACTCTACAGCCAGGCATGGAAAGTTTCCTTCCTGCTGGGAAAGATTTGTCAAAGCATTAAAACCATCACCAAGTGCTTTAAGCTTAAAGCACCATCTCAAGGTTTCACAGCTGAGCAGGCTGTAATAGGGCCCACTTTCCCCCAGGGGAGGGTGTTTGGTGCTTTTTTCTTAGCTGTGCCATTTGTTGATCAGTTGTTGAAGCAAAATGTTCAGGATCAAAAGTAGTTTTGAGGAGGAGGGATTTTGTCTGGAGTGCTACATGGCAACTGCATGCCAAAGCTGGAGCGACGAGCTGTTGGAATATAAATACAGACATAACTTTGGCCTGGAAAAGCTCTGTTCTACAACTGCTGTGAGATGTCTGCAGGTTTGTTGGCAAATGTCCAGCAGCCAACCAAGATGACTCTGGTTATAGAAGGATACGAGGAAGGAAGAGGGGAGATAAATTTCTTCTTAAGCAGCTGAGACTTGTTAGTTCAGTGTGGAACCAATTTCTAACAGTACATCAATATCATGGCTCTTTTTGCTCAGATGAGGCACTGCCTGGCCCTACAGGATGAGGGAGTTCAGTTTGCCATGCCTGCTTTGGACAGGATAGGAAAAAAAAATTACCTACCTCCCTTTCCTGAACACATTTTAACCCTTTTCCTGTCAGTCTGAATTCTGGAGACCTTTGGGAATATGAAGAAAGAAGAGAAATTAGAAGTAAGGGAAAAAAAAGTTACTTGTTTCTGGGAAAGATGATTAAAAAAATCAGAAGTAGGATTAGGGAACTTGAGAATATTCATTGCTTTAGTTTTTGTCTGTCTAATAAAAACGAGGAGTCTGCAAGCAAAAATAAGAGATAAAGGAGGTGATAAACCTGAGTGGGTGGGTTCATCTTCAGATGAAGATTCACAGGTTTCAGCAGATCCTGGATAATATTTTTAAGTGTAGAACAAAAGAAAAAGGTTTAGGAAATTGAGAACTTAAGGAAATAAGGTAGAAGAAAATATATAGGTCACACCTAAAGAGAGATCTTTTGATATGTCTTTTTCGAAGACTGGCAACCAAAAGAGGAAGTTTCTGTGTTAATGAGAAGAGTTACTGCTGAGAATCAGGCAATTCTTGCGACATCTGAGAGGAAAAGTACTGAAGGAGTAAGTGCAAGCTGACAAATAATGTTGAAACAAACACACTAATTGGAGTCATGTAACTAAAAGCAGTTATGTGAAGGATTGGTGTTATCTGGGAGCAGGCACCCACTCTATTGAGTGGGAAATGCTGGGAACGTACACAAAGTGCTTTGTTAGTAATTTTTAAACTGGGAGGATGAAGCTGATGTTACGACAGTGTGGGTTTTGTCTCACCTGTGTTATTAAGGTCTAACTCTTGGGTGGAAGTGGAGGGAAATCCCTAAATGTATCCAGCAAAGAGAAACAGGAATGCTGGAGAGCTGTCAGATGGGGAGCAGAAGTAGGCACTTGTAGGATGTGATTCATTTGACCTCCTTTTGACATGTTCTGTAGGAGGAGTTCAGTCAAAGAGCTGAGTTCTTCCCATGGGCTGTACAGGGATACCAACATGACCTGCTCAGATACAGACACCTACACTGTAAACATCTTCATTTGCTCAAGTGAATCCTGGCTTGGCATCCACATCTAAGAATGGGAAGAGAAGGTTGCTCTGTTATTATGGCTTGTGGTTAAGTGTCAGATGCCCTCCATCCTACTTGAGTAAAGACTCAACACCTTTCCAAAATGGAAGTTGGCATTCCAGGGCCTCCAGAGGTCTGCCCAGGTATGGCCAGCAATTCCTGCTGAGGCATTGAGGGCATTGCCCTTGTGCCATCTCTGCAGGGCAGAGGAGCCAGCCCAGGGTGACTCCTTGCTCCTCTGGCGTTGGTGCCCATGGGCACCAGGGCAGATCCCAGCTACAGCACAGTCCTGGCAATGCAGGAGTGCACATGGGCAGTTCCCCAGCTTGGAGCAGGGGCAGCCTTCCAGGAGCTGGGAGCATGGCTTGCTGAGTGTCCCCCTGCAGCAGTGACTGATTTACAGGTGAGGTGTGTGGATGTGACAGGTGGTGACACGGTGGGTGAGCTCCATGGGGACACTGACTGAGAGCAGGGGGTCTGTGCTGGTGGCAGCCCTGGTGCTTACCTGTAAATCACCCAGGGCGTGCTTGGTGGGCCATGAGCAGCAAATGATTTATTGAACCTGGTTCCTGGGTGAAATTGGAGTGTTGCCCTGTGTTGTTAAATAGGGTCACATAAAGCACAAGAGCTCAGGTTTTGTTGTTACCAAGTCAGTAGTTTTGGACCATAAGTAATATGCAGATGTTACCATAGTGTTGTTTCTATTACATCCATACAGATGTGTTTTTGTTGCTTCATGGCTGTGAGATTTTTGTTTATGCTGCAAAACTCACAAATAATTACACATGTGTATTTCATTTGAAAACTCTGTTTTTTTTTTTCTCTTTAATTTTTTGGTGGTTTATTTGGAATACCAGCATATTATGTTGTAACTGCAGTATTCTTTCCCTGGATATGCAGTATGCTTGATGTCTCTGGGACAGATTTTTTTCTTTTTCTTTTTTTTTTTAAGAACAAAGCAGAAAAGCTTTAATATTCCATCATTGTGAAATGCATTAAAGTTAAATTTTTGTGAAAGTTTTTGATAGTGAAGTTAATAAAACCCCTATTTTAATTTGAAGTTGTATTAAAATTTAAGGCACTGGACTAATCCTTTCTTAAGGAAAGGAGTGTCACATTTAATGTTATGACTATTATGAAATATTTTATTCAAGTATACTTTAAAAAGTAGCCTTGTTGAGAACATCTTCATTTTTATATTGCAGAAAAATGTAAACATATCATTGTCATTATTGCACCTATTTTCTTAAAGTGCTCATTGTCTCTGTGCAGGCTCATTTTATAATGTATGCATCTGGTAATGAAAATAATAATTAAATTCTTTCACAATGAAACAGTGATTGGGGGGTGGGCGGGGGTGGAGAAAGCTCAGGCAATAGTAGCAGCCGAATTCATACCCAGTAAAGTTATAGCTAATTGTCTAGTAAGACTGATTCTTCACCTTTAATATATTTCAAAGCCCAGTTATATTTATGAAGAGAGAGTTCTCACTTTTTTTTCCCTAATTGGCACTTCATATTTGGAAATACCACTTTCTTTTTTTCCCTCCTTTTATTCTTCCAGTATTTCTTTCCCTGTTTCCTGCTCCCCAGCCCTCCACCAGTCTTCTCCCCATCCTCATGTGTGTTTTCTGACCTTCAGCCATTGACAAATTGCTCTTGTACTGGGGCTGTGAGCGACCCAGGCACTGACTTTGAAGGGCTTGAAGAAGATGCTGCTGGGGAGGTTGGAGAGATCTGAGAGAAGGTGCCTCTGCTGACCTAAAAAGTGCACAGGGTGATGAGCCAGGCTGTATAACCAAACTCTAACAAAGTCCCTCAGTTCTGGGAAGGACATCATCTGGAGCTGAGTAACAAAACTAAGCTGATGTGGATTAAGATACAGCTATTTGGGTGAGTGCGTGCGTGCTGATTGAAATGTAGGAAATAATGTGACATGGCTGACCAAAAGTATCTGGCTTAAATCTGATACACTTTTTTAGTTCTTAATCTCTTTGCTTTTCATTTTATTATTGCTTATTTTGTTTGGGATGATGTGCTCCCTTAATGTTTTTTTGTCTGGGTTGCTTTTTTTTTTGTATTTTTTTCTGAATCCTTGCCTTTTTTCCTTTTAAATCTGGGTTGGGTGCTTTTTGTTGGTGTTTTTTTTTAAATTTTTTTCTTTATTTGTGCTTTATCCCTAAGCAGTG
>JANRGV010027019.1:0-23179 GCA_024734035.1 Alethe castanea
AATATTTAGAGAAAAAAATTTAAAATTTTGTGAAAGCCAGTCAGGACAGATTTATTTAAATGTTAAAAAAAATTATATTAGAATATGACTATAGTTTCATGATACTATTATTCATAATAATAATTGAAAAATGTGATATTTACATTTTAGCTAACCAAAGCATGGAATTCTACTTTTACACTTGATATTGTATGATTCATAGCACACATCAGCATAGAACACTACCAGAGATAAATCTTTCTTCCAGTATTGAAATGGCACATTTTAATCCAACTGTACAGTCTGTAACATATTCTGAATCAGAAACAGACCAAATGTACCTTTTGAAATACTATGAAATACTGATATTATACACAACCCATCTACAATACATCATATTAATGCTCCAAAGCACCTGTCTCTAGAGACACATTCACAGAACATTTTAGAACCATTCCTGTTATAAGCATATAAATATTTATTGTTTCATTTATAAATAAGAAGTATTTGTATAGTTGAGAAATATCATACAATCAATTTTTATCCCATGGAGATTCCATTCAAAGGAGGATTGCTTAATGCTTTTCTAAAAAAGCAACCTTTTCCATACTAGTTTGCCATTTCACATCAGCATTTAAAAGCGATCAAACAAAATTCTAATAATGATGCCATGAGTGTTGACATTACATCCAGAAGTGAATAAATTATGGGTAACACACAAACGCACACAAAAAATCCAATCATCTGCAGGGTGCTCAGAAGAAAACTGAGATTGAAATAATGATTTCCCTCCCATCTTAAAAATGCTCCTCCATCTTAAAAATGAAGAGGTCAGGCCTGAGATGAGCAAGTACTCTGCATTCTGCTGTTACTGCCCCCCTGCTTTATGCTCTCTGACACCATCCAGGAGGTCTCGCTGGTAGCAGGCAGTGCTTTAAATGGAGGGAATATTCATATAGCTTGCCTTTGCTGCTATACAACCCTGATGCTTGTGAACCCTGATGCTAGAATCATCCATCACCTAATTTGATGTTTGTTGCCCACCTAGTTGCTCACTTCCCTCTCCTTTGAACATACAGGTTTTATTACTCTTGATTGATCAGCTGTCAGTTTGATAAAAATTACAATTTAGTTCATTTTAGTATTACAACAGAGTAATAAGAACTCAATGCACTAATAGAAAGACCTTAATATTTTGAAAAGAGAAAAGAATCACTTTTGTAGAACTTTGCAATGGTCCACACTACTTTTAAAAGTTCTTAAAGAAATGTAAAAGTGTTCTCCTTTTTTCATAAAAAGCCCAAAAGGTATTATGTACAAAAATAAATGCATAGGCAGGAAATTATTTTCTTATTTGTTGAAATGTTTTACTTAAAAATGTTTCTCAGCAGAACAAAACCACAAAGGTTTCAGAAAAAAAGGCTCCAAAACAGAAGAGTCACAGAGCATCACAAAGATGAATCACAGAGAATCACAAGAGCATCCAAACTTCCCCTGGCAGAAGAGATGCATTTGTGAATGTTGTTTTACCTTTCTCCAAACAAAGACCTGAAACTCAGCAAGGTCCTTTAACACACAGAAATATTTGCAATTACAGACTGAGCCTCTCAATTCCTTTGGTGGAGCCCCCCTTGTTTCTATAAATGAAGAAAAGTTTACTGAAGCAAGGACTTGAGTCTCATCTCAGTTAAAAGGTCTAGCAAGGAGGCTGTTAGCTAAAGTGTCCTTCTCTTTCCCTTGTCTTGATGGAAGTGTCACCATGCAGACTAATGTCTATTGTTAATTCAATCCCACAGTACTTTGTCATTTCTGGCAAATTGTATCTTCCAAAGAAAACTACTGGAGATTTTGGAGTAGATGACGATGGAAATATTTATCAATATGTATTAATACTTGTGATCACACCAAAGTTTTAATACCACTAGAGACATTTAAAGGTCAGCTCCAAGCTCTTAATGACCTTTTATTTCTGCTATTTCTAGAACCCTGATGGATGTTTGCACCCTTGAAAATTTCTTTTATATCTACAGATGGTATGTGTAAGAGAGAGTTGTATTTGAAGTAAATTCTGAGGTAAAATTTAGCTGCTTTTAAAAGCACATCAATCTCCAAGCCTTAATGCTGCATTAATGCAGTTTCTGGCATACAATAAAGAATGACTTACCAGGTAAAAAGAGCTCTCTGAAGCTGGCATCCATTAATCTTTCAAAATCTGGAGTAAGATTATCCTCTATTGCATAACACTGGAAGCTGTGAGGAAAGTTCAAGAATTTTCCTCAGTCTTCAACAGGTGTTTCTTGAAGGATGTTTTTGTTATCTTTGTGAGGCCTTATGTTTCTTTCTGACTTTCTAGGGGTTTTTTTTCTTCTTTTTAAAAATTTTGATGTTAAAAAATTAACATGGATCCAGGAAGGACAGCTCTTCAGTGAACTCCAATTACAGGACAGTCAATTTTGTTTTGTCAAAAGCTAATTTAAAGATAACCTAACAATTACATGATTAAAATACTACAAATGTGCCTTCATCAGGTGCAGTAGCATTAAGAAAAAAATCCACAAATCTCATTATGAAAAAATCCCACTTGTTTTTAACCAGACTTAGTTAAGAAAAGAGCTTTTACTTTCATCCTGTCCTCTGACAACAGGTGTGGAAAAATCCTCTCAAAATTTGATACAACTTCTAACCAATTACTTGATTTTCAATTTTTTTTTGCCAATTATAATAACTTTAAATTATGCTTATAAACAAACTAAGCCTAATGGAGACAGTATTATGCAACTGGAATATTAAAGATCACACAAAATTCAAGCAAATTCCTGGAAACAAATCTCTTTATTATTAAAAAAATGTCTAGAAGCAAACTAGAGCAGACTGGTAGGTGGCATCAAGTAGGTGGAGCATGTTCTGTTAAATTAGTGGATTTAGAATTTTTCCTTCCAAGCTTTGTTGAGACTTGATCTCCCTCAACTTAGCTGAGCATTTCTATGTGTTAGCAGGAGCTGGAGGGTCTCTCAGTGTCTATTTTCTGTGCCTCTGAGAAGGAAGTCAATGCTTGCTGTGTGTATCTTGTTGGGCTGCACTAAGGGTTTTTTGTTTCTTGTTTTTAGCATGGTGACTTCTTGTGGAACTCTACAATTTTCAGATGAACTTTCAAATGAAACATGCTATAGTGTTTCACACACTCTTGATCTGAGCCACTGGCTGGAAAAAGTATGACCAGATTTCTAGAAGGGACACATTTTCCCATGCCAAGCATTACAAACCACACATGCACATGGAGCAGCTAGAAGCAACATGACAGCATAAGCTGCTCAACCTTTTACTGAAGAAGAGGGCAGGACAAAAGGAAGGAGGAGATGAGGGACCTTTCAGCTTGTTCGAATTTCTGAGTCAGCCACTAAAGAGCTGCAATTGTCACTGCTGGTACAAAGAAAAAAAGTGAAGCAATTATCTGGGGGAAGCTCACTGTTTAATAGCTGCTGTATTAATTCATATTGCAACAGTCCCAATTTACAACAATATATGCTAACCCTATGCATGTTTTAATTTAGGTATTCAATCCCAAGTTTTTTGCCAATGATGAAACAATTTTTTATCTTAAATGTTTCACAGCACTCCTGAGGACTCAGAACAGCAAAAAGATTCCACTTGAAGGATGAGCTGTTTATAATTCCAAAACTTTCCTGTTTCCCAGTCAATTTTGCAAACATTTACTCCCAAGAGCTACAGAGACAGCACATATCAGCATGCTTTTAAAATATTCATTTTATGAACTATATTGCATAGAACTATTACCTTGACCAGGCAACAACTTACTTCTGTCACCATGAAATTTTCGACATGTTTTTACAGCAACAAAAACATCTTCTTTATTCACTGGCTCTCCCTATATGAACAAAACAAAAATTAATCTTTTAAGTGCAGGATGTGCCTGTAGTATTTTATAGGATATGTATGTCCATACATATAACAAAATAGGAAATATCTTTTCATTGTATAGCCTATCAAGCAGAATAGTGTTCTCATGATACATCAGGAAGTAAATTTTTATCTAGGAAAAAAAAAACATGCATCGGTTGTTTAAAATTCCTGAAATAACATTACTGGAAAATCTTTTCCATTGATGTAGTACTCCAACAAGAACAAAAACGCCTATCATTAGGAAATGACCGTAAGTAGAAAAACTTCTTGAACAAAGAATGATTCAGCCAAAAAAGAATGTTTTCTTAATTTCTTTGAAATCTGTCACTGTGAGAACACAAATTGTATCATACTTGCAAAAACAGCTTAAATGCTACACACTAGAAATCTTTGAATTCAAAGATTCAAAGACTGCTCAACTGTAATAAACCATTTGACCACTTCGATTTGTTATTCTTTTTGACACCTAGAATTTTGCTCTCCTGGAATTGCAAAACACTTTTTGGCCTCTGGCTACACTTAACTCATAACATAATAAATGTATTCTCCTACAGGTGGAAGGGATGGGTTGTACTATAAGGCACCAAATACTATATTACATTTTATCTTTAGCCTCAACAAGTTTTAGATTCTCATCTGTGGGGGGAAAAAAAAAAAAAAAAGAACATCTGTACTTCAGTATCTCACTATGTTAGGAGTGTAAGGATAAATAATTTATAGATAATGTGCCAACCAAACATTGTGGTAGAAAGACTCATTAAAGCATACGCAGTATTAGTTGCCAGGAAATACTTTGTGCCACAGAAGCCTGAAAGCATATCCAAAATACATCCTAGATAAATGCCAGAACAAGCTGTTTTGTTGGGGTTTATTTTAGCTTACTTAAAATATTTTTTCAAGTTTTGAGATTTTTGAACTCAAGTATTACACATTTTAGTAAGAGTTTCACTAAGCAAATGGTATTCAAAATATTGTACTTACACAAAGTGGCAGAAAATTACTGAATGTTGTTGCACAGTGATCAACCTTATAGGAATTCACGTCATCTGTACAGAACTCAGGCACTGGAGTAAGGTGTGGTCCTTCCCCTTTCTGCCAAATGTACAGGGCAATCTATCAAAATTGGAAACATTTATATCAGTAATTAAACTAGATGAAAATTTTCAGGGCATACAAAGAAATCATATTAACAAGAAAAGTGAAAGATATGGGATGGTGTAGCAGATTTGTCCCTGAGCTGATTAACTAATTCCTGCATATTCTGCCAGTGGCACCATGCTCAGACCCAGGTATTGGTTGCTGGCTCTTCCTGTTTTTCCCTCATCACTCCTTGCAACTGGAAGGATAGAGAACAGAACTTCTGTTCCTGAGTCCTTCAACCAACTGGCCCTGTATTAGCTCAGAATTCAGCTATTCAGAATTAATGTCTATCACATGAACCAACAAAGAAGCAATGCTCCTAGACAACAAAGAGTATTTGACAATTGTAACTTATCATTAATTATTAATGAAAATTCACAATGTGCTAAAATTTCCCACTGAAAAATGAAATTTCAATAGAAAACCTTAGAATAGTGTGAAGCTATTTTATTTCAGAAGTGTGGTTAGACTGCTGTTTTGGTTGTAGCACAAGGCTACTAAAACAATGGAAGCAGATTTACATTAAAAAGACAAAAATAGTCTTAATCCTAGTTCAGATCTAATGTTAGATGTACAAAAAATTTTGTTATTCAATTCCAGCTTTGAATAGGCATCAGGGAACATGCTGTATATTGTACAATCACAAAAAGTCTAAGCAACAACCTACAAATGAGCAGCAGCATGACAAAAACACTTTACTACATCTGCAAGACATGAAAGTGATATAAATGCTGTGGATATAAGGAATAGGGATTTGGAATGTAATAGGGTAACACAAACAAAACAGAAATAATAAAAGAAATACAGAGCACAATAAAATACCAAATAGAGGCATATGTTATTAGGAGTCTGTCAAACTAAAATATTTCTTATAAACTTAAACATTATACAAAATCATTAAAAACAACAGATGACGTTCTGTGATTTATTGTCAATCTTGATTCACACAAGAAGAGCATAGACATAAAAATGATTTAAGACAGAGAAGATGGTGATTTATTAAATAAATGAGAGTGAATGAAACTGTCTCTAGGGAGACATGAGACTGTGCAGAAAGAATAACTACAGCGCTGAAGTAGGTTATCAATGGCAATAAATTTCAAATGAAACATATGCAAAGACCTGCTAACAGAATAATAAGTGGATGGAAGTCATTTTGTTGGTCAAATGATCAACTTTTTTACTAAGCAATCTGTGGCACATAAAAGGAGTGGCTCTTATTAATTTTTATTTTTTATGACAATATGTTTAGAGACTTTGTTAGTCCTGAGGTAGACCGGAATACTGGGAATATATGAATGATTTTGTCTTAAAAATAAAATTAAAATAAAATAACATCATGAAGCACAAGTTCTGGCATTGAGAAAAATTAACAAGAGGAAAAAACCAGCTTCTTGTCTTGTTTCTCACAGCAAAATGAAAGCTAAGAGAGACTCAACTGGTTTTGAGGAATACATCAGTCAATGAGGGGAAACAATATAAAATAATGGTTTTGCATAAAACCAGATTTATTTAAATATGCTACAAATCCCTACTCTATAAATACACCATAGATTTATGTTGTAAATGAGGAGGTTTATGACCATTACAAGATCTGAAAAAGCAGCAGTAGTTTTATGTAAAGGTGTTGTTTATTTCTGGACCAGAACAGTAATTTATAGATGCTTTTCAGGAGTGTAAATATAATTAAAACTACTTCAGTATCACTTATAATTTCAGGCCGAAATCTTAATCCTTTTCTTCCTTCCTTCTTCTTCACATTCCTTATTCCTAATCTTAATCATATTCCTATTTCAGGCCAGAACCTTATTCCAGATTCATCCTTCACTTCTCCCCCTGGTTCTGAAGTTCACTTTGGTGACAATACAAAACCCTGGATGGCACAAACATTCTAAATGCAGAAAAAATAAAAAAGCCTCCAAAAGAGTAGCAGAGATACTCTTTCAGAGCCTCCTTCTCATGTTCCATTCAGTCATTTCACTCACTGTCTGAAATACCTTCTGCCAGCCTTTTGAAAGTGTTGCATACCAGAGACAAAAAAAGTATTTCCAGACTTCCATGCTGCAAGTGGCAGCACTGCTTGTTCACATCAAGGTAGATTTCTCAGAGTATTTAATGCAAACCCCACCATATTTAGCTTTGACAGTCTGATTCAGGAACTGAGTGAGGCTGGCTAGAATTGAGATACCATAACCTCAGCTTATGGTTCATTAATTGGAAGTCTCTCTCCTTCCTTACAGAGCAATCCTTAGAGGATACCTTTATGTGTACAACCATGTATGCATTCATGTATGAATGCAAGCTTATTAATGAATTTTTCTGTGCTTAAAATATAGCTCTAAAGCATCACGATATTCTAAAGGAAGGAAAAGAAATCTAAAATGCCATGGCAGTCCAACTTTTTAGCAATGTTTAAGAAGAATCTCTTTTTCATTATGATCTAACACCATTCAAATATATAACTTTGAGACAATTGTTTCTTTCATCACAACACTGCTTACCTCATGCTTTAAATCTATTGTAAAGTCTGATTTAAGTGGTTCACTCTTCAACTTCTTTGCAAGCCTATGCAATTAGAGATGAAGAAATTTAATCAAACATGAAAAAAATCAATCACTAGTGCATGCAGGAGAGTGTGGCTGGTACTACTGACCATCTTATAAGGGGAAAAATAGTAATAAATCACATTTCTGTATATATTGCCTCAAGAAGCAACTTATATTTATCATATAAATCCTTTTAAAAAAAATCCGAACAGTGTCACGATGTTAATATGAATTTTCAGTGCACACACACTTTGAAAGTTCTCATCTGGAGAAAGTAGAGAGTCTGGCATAAAGTATTCAACAGATTAAAAGCAGCAGTACATTTGAAGCATCAGTATTGATCAGCATCTCAAACTACAGACAATATTCTCTTTCGGTGTATTTCAAAGCATAGTATTTAAGGACTTTCAATTCATGAGACCTTGCTTGCTATGGTAATATGCATCCAGCTTCTGAAATCTGTGAACTTTTCAAACCTCATTTAAAAGCATCTAAGGGTCTAAGCTGAAATAAATATGTAGTTTATCTGCAGAGCATGAGAAACCCTTCTAGATTCTTCGATGCAGCCACTCTATGACCCAAGAACAAAACCACTGTCTGAGGGAGAATGAATTCTTAAAATTACAATACGGGATTGAACTAGTTAAACAATTAGTACTGGACAACTCTTAGCTAGTTGATGCAGGCAGAGTGAAGCAAAATAAATCACATGCACAGCAATGATACAGAAATCTATTTCTGTACTCTTGTTTAATTTTGAAGTGTTTATAATAATTATACTTGGAATGTGTAGAATAATGGAGAATAAACAGGAAGTGACTTAAAATTCAATTCTTACTTGTTAACAAGTGGAATGCTAAGTGCCCAACCAGCAGCAAAATCTGGAAATTTAAAGACTGTAGGATTTTCAGCAAAGGCATAATGGTGAATTATTGTAGATTCTTCATCATATAATGCTTTACCTAAAAACCACTCCTGTAAAGGAATATAGGAAACAATTTTGTTCATCTACAGCATCCTTTTAGGGAAGATGACGACTGCTTTCATGCTGAATAAAGCAAACCTGAAAACAAAAACAAGGGAAGCATATTGTTCACAATAAATAATCTGGACAAAAACTGTACTTGGTAAGAAATAAAACTAAAGATTGTTCTCCGAAATCAAATACAGGCTGCATTTTCAAACTCCAGACTATGCCTTGGCTTCCACCTGTTCAAAGAGCATGGAATCCAAGAGTCATAGAATGGCTGAGGCTGGAAGAGCCTCTTGAGATCATCTAGTCCAATTCCCCTGTTTAAGCAGGATTGTGCAGGTTGCCCAGGACTCTGTCCAGTCATGTTTTGAATACATTCCACAATCTCTCTGGGCAACCTGTTCCAGTGTTTGAATTCCCAAACTGACTGCTCTCTAGACAAGACACTCAGAAGCATTGTATTCAGGAATTCATACATATCAGTTTTGAATTTCCATCCATTTGGCCTCTTCTACATTAGGGAACTTAAAAAGAGATTTCAGCTGCTACACCCTCACTGTCTCACTACATTTTATGAGTTCTTAGGATTCTCAAAGACAAACTGTTCTTAAGACAGATCTTTTATATCTTTTAAGTATCAACAGCTATTAAGTTATTGCTGCCCATCCACTTGGGTTATTCATTCCAGACATTTTTTGGGGCTATAGTCCATCACCCTGTCAGGATGACTGGAAGAGGAGTGGCACATACAATTTGGTTTAACCTTGCTGCCATCTTCCAAACTTGTTTGAAAGCGGAGTTTGAATCAATCTACTGTTGAAACACAGAATCACAGAGGGGCTGAGATGGGAAGGGGCCTCTGGGAATCACCTGGCCCAACTTCTCCAGCTCAGGCAGGGCCAGCTGCAAAGCAGGATGCTCAGGACCATGGCTCATGACTTATATCCAAGGATTGAGACTTCACAACGTCTTTGGGCCAGTGCTCATTCACCTGCGCAATAAAAAGGGGTTGGCTGATGTTCAGGTATAATTCAGCATCTGAGTGCTTGCCTTGAGGTCTATATTTAAAGACATTCCCAACTGTTTTTCAGTTTTACTGCAGCCAGTAATGTCCTTGGTTATCAATGCAGGACATTCTCTTAACATTCCTCCACAGTGTCTTTCAATGCTTAGAAACATCTGTTTTCATTCATTATTTCATTCAATGCTACACTTGCATCAGTCTCAATTTTTCTGTTATTTATCTCTGCATATCCACACTGAAAAGATGCAGATTCATCAACAATTCACATGCCCATTGCAGACCTCTTAATGAGATAAACGTACACCAACCTTTTATTATGCAGACTACTGAGACTTTAAAGTGTGTGTTGAAGGAGCTCTGATATAAATCACCTTAAATTGTGTACCTGATGGACTACTACTGTATTTAAGGAATCAGGGAGGGACGGTTACACTAAGATGACAATTACTATGTACAAAAGCAAAATGTTTTATTTTCTTTTTGTTGCAAGTTGGAACGTAATTAGTTATTTTATTAGAATCTGTATATAATGCAAAGGAGAGAGTAAAATATATTCAGAATATAGTCAGTCCTCCATTTTGAAGAGCAAGTGTTTTAAAAGGTAAGACCTCTGAATTGTTATTGTTATTACCATTTTAGAAAAGAACTGTGAGAAAACACAAGGCCATGTGCCTGAAAAAGAAGTAAATAAGCTAAAGTGAGTCCTGAAGCAGAATTACAATAAAGAAGCAAAACATATTTCACACACAAGATTTTGGCATCTTTTATTATAGGCAAAGGACTGACATCAAGGTGGTCTTTTTTTCTGAACACTGAAAATTCTAAATATTAACACCTTCCATGTCAGTTGCATTGCCAAATTTGCTTTTCTCCTTGATGACTGTATTTCTATTTTGTTCTGAAAATCTTTTAGTGTGGTTTTTTTTCAGTAGGTATAGAATACTTATCTCTGAGACAGAATGCAAGTAAAACACCCTACTATTTTACATCAGAGACAAACTAGCATCAGTCATTCAGTCTGATGATAATCAGAATTGATAACAGACAGGAAAACGGGAAGAAGGGATTACAAAACAGACTACATTCCTCTTTCTATTTATGGTACATAATTTTAGGCTATTCACATTAAAAAAATTGTTTCTCTGCTTGATTTTAACAGTTCTTCAACAGCCATACAGGCGTTTGTGCAGCTTCATGTTAAATACCTTGCTCTCAGCCTCAGCAACAGAAATCTATGCCCCTGTTTTAAGGTGTTTCGACACATCTTTTCCAACATTTGGCAAAACACACTCGATCACATAAAAATAAAAAAGTCAAATCTCCTAATTTTTATTTCACCTTTGACTTGTCAAATCTTCTGAGTGTTTCTAGCAGTTTTACGACTTGTATTCTTGTATCTTCTTCACAGAAGAAAATCCATGAGGAGTTCCTACCATAGGTAAGAGAGAAGCTAAAAAAAGAAAGAAACAGTTTACTAATAAGGCAGCTTATAAACAAAAATGGCAAATTCAAGCCGCATTCCCCAAGTATAAATAATCAGCCTTCAATTCTTCATTTACACAGAAGAGGAAAATTTTACTACTGATCTAGAATTACACATCAGAGGACTACTGTGAATGGATAAAGATACAGACTCTGCTGCTATCTGTTTACAAAGCACCAGTTATTCCAGAAAGAAGGGAACAGAGATACATGAAGAATTTCCATACAGAAATGTACAGGTCTAATAGCCACCTATGAATTTAGAGCTCCACAGATAGCAGTTTAAGTTACCTTCCCCTTCTTCCAAGGGGCCCCACCACTGGCCATCTAACATCCAACAGCATTGCAACCACCATCAAAATGCCTAATGACAGGTTTTCTCACAGCTGTTGGACACTGATCATTCCCAACCCAAAAACTTCATTAACTTTTCCAGTACATTTAAACTGTACAGACTGAAGGGACTCCTCAAAGATAGAAAAAATCTCAATGCAGGATTCCTGATTCCTTCAGAAAAATGTCATGCCTTGTTTCTCTGCTCCTCTAGTCTTAATTCTTCCACTACTCATCAAAACAGAGCTGTATTAATTAATAACATGCTAATGAAAAAAACCCTACAATCTTTCTTTGGCCAGTTTCCTTTGCGTGGCTCTTGGGAATGATTCCCAAGCCTAAGTCTCCAAGAGAGTCTTATGGAGACTTCAGACCACAAAGTTTGGAGCTCAGACTGCAAGGAGACATTGGAGATTCCCAGATAAGGTCCTGTTTTGGATAATTTTTTTAAAGGGATTTCTTCTCTGCTGAATGAACATGGTTACTGAGAAGAAATGTAGCAGGACTTCTGGGCACAGTAAGGATACTGTGCCATAAGATACCCACTGATTGCATCCTCTGAAGTTAAATATTTTGTCCTACTTAACCTGTGCCCAAGAACTAAAAATTAAGAATTTTCACAACTGCTTAGAGACCTCCTTAAAAATGCTGACAACTACAGGACTGAGAAATCTATTCTTTTGAAAGCAGTTTTTTGATACAAGTGCATCTTATATCCAAATTAAAAGCATCATCAGCTGCTGCAGGATGCACGGAACTCCCTCCATCCTCTTTTGTCCATTGAGAAAACAAAACAATACAAGCTTTAAAACATCAACATACTTCTAAACCACTCCATGTCCTCATTCACCAAAAGTACTAGGTGAAACAGTACACACAAGGAAATTCGTATTCCAGAAATCTCAAGTTGGAAATCCTCTACTTAAGATTCCTCTTCTGATTTCTAAAGAATTTTCTTCTGCTTTCTCACACAAATGAGCATTTGTATTTTTTCTTCTAGTTTTGCTGTCTTATAAGAGCTGTATCTGTAAACCCTGTCACCAAGACATAAATAATTCACAAGAGGAACCACAAGGTCATGGAAACAAGAGCTAAGAAGGGGAAAAAAAGAAAGATGATTGATAGTTTGAACATCATCTTCCAGTTTTCCAGTTTACTTCAAATCTCTTTTGCTATTTTTCACAGTTTACATATATCTCAAAGACAGCCACTATATAAGCACTATTTTCATTTTGTTACACACAAAGCAATAGAAAGCAGAAGGAAAAGTATCTTGTCCTGCAACCACTGTGACATAAAAACCTCACCCTGAATAAGTCTAATAAATTACATTACCTAAATTAAACCTCAAGAGGCTGCAGATTTCAAATGCAAGCTTCAGGCAAAAGATAGTGTTCAGTATCACGGAGCTTCAGGATTTCTAAAACAAAATCATTGTTTCCTGACAGTTTGCAAGATACTACCATGAAAATGCAGCATGTCTTCCTTGGAGCCATCTGCATAAGCTAAGAAGAAAAGATACTTGAGACTACCTGTCTTTTCTGATCATACTAATATGAAAATTTGCCATATAAGCATCTAAAAAGATGCTGAAGCCTACAACTTTTCACTACAGAGACATATGACCTCTTACAAACACTATAAGCAATAAAAACCCCAAATAAGTATTATGATATCTTTTTAAAAAATTTATTCCACTTCATTCAGTCAAGTAATCTGAAAGATCAAAATTTCTGTAATACCTCATACCTTACACTGTAAGAACTGGGGACCAAATAGAAAAAATACACATTTAAAAATGCTATTTCTTTAGACTAGTTTACTTCCCTTATAATTTTAAAATGCACAGGGATTTGAAGAAGGTTGTTGCTCAGTTAAATTTTATTATTATTGTTCTTTTATTTTAAATAGGCTTCTCTGATTTAATTAAGTTTACCAGAAAACTGATTTGTAAAATAAAAAAAGGAAGTACAGAAAGAAAATTAAAATATAAGGTTGCAACTCTCATTAAAAAATTTTGCTACAGAAAAAAAGAGGTCTGAGTAAATAATATATATATTCTTGGTTACAAAAACTTCTGAAAATAACTGGCATTCATTACACTTACTCTTTCATTAATGGCAATATTGTCCATGCACCTTCATGCCTGTTGATCTGATGAATAAGCAGAACCGTAGGCAATTCCTTCAAGACAAATAAAAATATTCCCATTAAACTTGAATTATATGTATTTTCTTTCTAAACACTATTAATTAATATTTTAAAACTTTTTCTGGAACAACTTAGTTTTCATTGGTTTTGACTGGCAAGTAGCCCTGAAGAATAGATGACTTAGGATGGTATGAAACAAGGTGACCTGCAAGTTGGGGAGAGTGCTTCTTCCAACTCATAATTTCTTAATTGTCTTTTAGTTATAAAGCTAACAGACTTCTAGTTAAATGGTTTGCATAAGAACTCATATAATCAATATATCATAGTAACCACCTTGCCATACCATAAAATCCCATACTGTAAAGAAATACTTATAAATAATGTAGGGTATTCTACAAAGGCTTCCTTTGGACAAGCATGTTACACACAGCTTAAGTGAGAGATCTAACACTCCTTACTTTGAGCTGAGCTTTGGCCTGTCACACTAACATCATGACAAAAACTCATGGATTTACACAAAAATCAAAATGAGGAGTTAGCATTTCTTTTCTTTCTGAGAGATGAAAGAAGCTTTGATACAAAGGAAAATATTTCTTGTAAGTTCCTTTGCTCTCTTGTTACTTGAAACCTCTTTGATGTGGCAGATCCCAATGTCTAGCAGATAAGCTATCATTCTGGGGTAGTTCCCAAGAAAAGACCATTTAAACACAGCCTTCTGATAAACCAAACTGCTTGATTTGTAATACATGTGAAAAGCTGGATAGAGATATATCCCTTAATACACAGGGATTACTGACAGGGCATCACCAGGAGCATGGGACTCACCACAGCATTCAGGGCAGCAGCACTTTGGGCTGGCACAAAACTTCACATGAGATGCTTAGGAGAGAGCAAAAGGTCAGCATAAGAGGGACCATGCTCATTCAACCTGTTCTTTCCCTTTTTCTTCTATCCTAGCTGAAACCAGGACAAGGGGGAAAAATCATAGGTAAGTATAGGGAAAAAAATGGAACTGGTCACTTGTAACAAATTGCTGGTCAGGACACTTGTCTGGCCATGCCCTGCTCTGATCATTGCAGCCTGTCCTGTCTCCTCCTTAAATTCCATTTCTAACTCCTGGGCAAGCAGCTTTGTGTGTCTGTATTTGGAGAGCTGTGTTCCCACAACCAGAGAGAGGACCATGAGTTGTAGGGGTGCACCTGTCTCTCCAGGCCATAATCCTTTTCCACTTAGAGCTTGCATGTGCCAAGCATTCCTGCTTGATGAATGCATTCTGTGAACTATGCCACTAACATAAAATTCACACCTAAACACAAAAATAATTTATTTTCTAAGAAAAGCTATAAGATAGAGTTTACACTATTTGCTGACTCTGTCAAGTTTACTTTAAATACTTTTTAAGAGCAGTTAAGCAGAGCACCTAGAAATACATAAACCCTCCAAATTTCATATGCTAAAGAAAACATCTCTGCCACTCTAAGGAGCAACTCTGTCTCTCAGAAGTGCATTAACCTTATAGAAAAATAAGGATTTATGCTATTGGATGACCCAAATTGAAAAGAAACAATGCCAAAACTCTAATTTGGAACAGGATATTCACCTGCATCTCAAAAACCAGCATTTCTGATTTATGGTTCCAGTTCAAGCCAACCTAACAAATATGCTTCTGCTGGTTTTCAACTTACTGAAAAGCCAAAAGTTCAGAGTTTTTTTGTGGAAGTGGCAAATCTTAGTCATAATATTCTCAACATCTTGTATTTCACTAAAATGTGAAAATGGTAAAATTTACCTTGGTATAATTTTATCTTTATTGATTTTATTTACTCAGATTTATTGATTTATTTTTAGTTTTGGTATAATTTTATGGTAAACCATAACATTATGCCTACTTATGGGACTGCAGATAAGAAGATAAAAGGGCAGACCTCTGTCTATACAAGAACATTCATTTTTTCATGCACCCAAAACCTGCAGTTTTGCTAGTATTTGTAGGCAGCCATGTATTTCATGTACAATAGGATCCAGACAAAGAAAAAAGGAGTTAATAAGAATATACTCGGTGTCTCTATTAGACTGAAGGCTGAAACTGGATTAATTTTAGATAAAAACAGCATTTACCCATGCAAAAGGTACAAAGTAAAATACATAATCTAAGCAGTTAAGTACTATGTACTCAATTATCTCCTCTTTAACAAAAAACCCAGCCATTTCCTTTGTGCAGAGCAAAGATGATAAAGAAAAAGCACTCTCTCTTGAGCTAATCCAATACTTTTACAAGGTATCTTTTCTCTTTGACATTCTCATAAACCTGCTCTCTTTCTCTACCCACCTTTCTGTAAAACATGAAAATACATGTCCAGCATGATCCTTTCCTTCCACTCACCTCTAACCATGCAATGATTGTAATTTAATAAAGGAGATGCTTAAAACACACTCTACAGATCTAAAACAGCCTCCTTCAAAAATACTGGGGGATTTCTGTTGCTTTTCCTTTCTAGTTTTTACTTTTAACCTAGTGGAACTGGGTTGACCTATTCATTTTATTTATTCTATCTTCAGTACAGAGACAGAACAAAAAGACAAAATGTACCTGGTGTCAGCTTTGAGGAGTGGAAGGGCACGTGCAGTCAAGGAAATGAAATGTAACTTGCACACTGTGTCTGTCTATCTCATAAAACTCTCCTACAAATGCATCCATGGCCATTCACTGGTTATTCTAGCTTGAAACTATTGTTTCCACAGTTAAAAAGCACGTGTGTTTTCACACATACCAACATTTCACATTGACACAAGTAAAGTATCTTATAATCTAAATAAAATAATTTAATAACTTTTTGAAGACTGAGAAACTACTCTCCCCACTTACAGAACTGAGATGACTTTAAAGGCCAAAATCAAGAAATGGAATTCCTTGTGGTCTGAAACACGGTATGAGACATTTTTACTCCAAATATCACCTACTCTATCAGCACAGTGAGATCAGCAATACCTGCCACAGATTACAATTGCAAACAGTACCCAAACAAAAAACTAAGTGCGAATAAAGGGGTTAGATCCACATTTTCAAGCCAATTCTAAAAAGACACAGACTCACATAGCCTCATTTGTACCTTAAAATCATCTAGTATTTTTTATGCAAGGTGAAGATGCTAATGACACAATCAATTTCACACCAATCCATAGTGTGAACACTGGTTCTTGAATCTAAATATTGAAAGCTTTCTTCATTAACATGAAAAAACTTGGAGGACTAGCATTTCCAATAAAGAAAAGGTAATTCAGTATAAAATAGTTAAGAACTAAGTAAGGGAACTGTTTACCTGAAACAAGTATCTGTATTTTTTCTGCACTACATGATTTCAAATTAATCTCCCAAATACTATATGAGAAATGTGCAATTTATAGAGAACAAAACTGTACAGGGTAAAACTAAAAGAAAATGGTAAGGTTTCATAGACTATGAGGCCAAAATGGGCTTCTGTATGCATGCAGGATGGCAGAGATCCACCCCAGCTAAAATGGGATTTCCAGGCTAGGTCACATTCTCTAGGATCCTCTAGCAGAACTGTGTTTGCTTTGTTTTCCAACAAAATAGTTCACTGACTTTCAACAAAGCATAACCAAACCTTGCCCTAAGTGTAGTCTCTAGTGAGAACACGCTTTATTAGAACACAATTCAAACTAGATCTTGCTCAGCACTAATGATTATATGTCCTGTGTGACATGATTTTGCAAGTGTGACATAGAAACAGATACAGAACTGCAGTGAAATGCAAAACACGACATTAACATGTTCATTGTTCTGAGTCACCTGAGCAGAGCAAAAAGCCATCTTGTAATACACTAGAGAAAAATAAAGTAGTGTATAGGAATTTGCTCCTAATGAGTGCAGTTTGCTGGTATCTAGGTGTCTTGCATAAATCATCTCTGTGCTTTGTGAGTTTATTAAGCTGCCTCATGAAGCCCAGAGCCGAGGGGCAGGAGTGGGGATCTTAAACCCCGAGCACTGTCTTCCTATCTCTACATACCCTACAAGCATGTAACAACATTTTCCCACCTCTTTTATCTTCTTTTCAGTAATCAATCCTAAGACACATTCAGAGCTAGCCTACCTTCTCAGCCTTCCCTTGGGAGGTTAAATAAGCCAAGCTCTTACAGTCATCTGTTATGACTACTTTGACAAAGTAGAGGTGTGAAATACATACTGAAGTCTCCCTACAGCTTTATTTTCAAAAACATGCCAACTCTGTAGACATCCTGAAGGATTTCTAAAAGAAAGTAATCCAAATAGCAACAGTAAAAGAAAGTAATAGCAAATCTCCTACCTCTAAGCCCAGTGGATTAGACAATTTACTGGGAATTGCCAGCTCCAAACATTATGTCAAACACTACATCATCTTTATATTCTAACAAGTTTCTTAAATATTGAAAATTACAATACACATTGCAAGTATTTTTCATATTTTAAAGACATAAGTATCAATTTTATCCAATAATCCAGGACAAAATATTATTTCAATAATCCCATTCAAATAAAACTCATGGATGATTTAAAGCACTATTTTACAATATCACTGTAAAGGAACTTTGCTTCTGTTTAACATATCAGTTATTTAGGAGCTTCTCCAAAGTGGCCCAGTCCTTTTAATTCCTTGCTCTATTTCTCCCTTTAGGCTTCTTTCATAGAATTGTATAACAGTTTTGAGTTGGAAGGAATGTTTTAAGCTCTAGTCCAAGCCCCTCCAATGAGCAGGGACACCTTCAGCTACATCAGGTTGCTCATAGCCCTGACCAAAATGATCTTAAATATTTCCAGGGAGGGGATATCAACAACCTCTCTGGCAAACTGTCAGTGTTTCACCAACATCACTAAAAAATGTCTTTCTTATGTTGAGTCTGAATCTACTCTCCTTTAGCTTAAAAACTTCACCCTTTCCTTATCATTACAGGCCTTCCAAAAAGTCTGTTCCCATCTTTCTTTATAAGCCCCTGCTAAGTACTGAAAGGCCACAATAAGGTGTAAAAAACCCCCACAACAACAAAACCCATGTTTCTAATGAGGCATGGTTTCCAATAGTCTTTTGCTCCTCAGGAAGCCCAAGGTAATAACATATAATGTACTATTTTCATTAGAGAGAATTCCTACTTCTGTTCTACGCTCAGATGTCCAGTTATCATTTTAAAAAAACCCTGAATTTTCATAATGTATTACGTATCATTTCAGAGAGTTCAGTGAAAGGCCATAGCATTACCCTGCTTTTACAAATCAAGAGCAAGTACTGTGTGTAAATTAACAAATTAGATCTTATTTTATAACAAGACAAATAAAAATATGTGGAAAAATCTGGAAAAGTTTTGAGTGCTCATTATAAATGCTACCACAGATGTGTATAATAAGATAGTATCCTAGGATGACAACAACATATTGCAGTAAAGTGCCATTTGTTTGCTCTTCACTTGAGTGAATAAAAAGCAGCGAGAAATACTTTCTCCACAGCTCACAGTTTACAAGAATTCTAAATAAATGCAATCATACAAAAGAAGACATGGTATACAGCACGTAGCTATTATCATAAAAGCCAATATTAAAGATGAACCATTATAATTATGTTGCCAACTGGTCTGAGTAAGACGTTTGTTTAGAATGTGCTTAAGATAGTATTTTAGTATTGTAGTTGATATTAGTGTGTACAGTTGGTTTTCACTTAAAAGCAAAATCTTTGTCAATCCCAGCATAGTGCATCCATTCAGGTTGGATATTAGGACAGATTTCTTCATTGAAAGACCAATTAAGCATTGGAAAAAGCTTTCCAGGGCAGTGGTGGAGTCACCATCCCTGGAACTACTCTGAAAACTGAGCAGATGTGGCACTTTCTGATAAGGTTTATTGGTTGTGGTGGTTTTCAGTCAAAGATTTAATGATTTGAGATCTTTTTCAACCTTAGTGATTCTATGATTCAAGAAATTAAATTAAGCAATTTATGGGGTTCAGATGCTTCTTTTAATATCAGCAAGATTAGCAGTACAAGTAGGTTTTTATATTCTGGGAAAGCCTGAAGCATCTTTCACTGACAGCAAGATTGAGACAATTGTATCCCAAGCTAAATCAGTGTGATACGTGGGGGAGCAGGTGCCTTCCCCACAACAGGCTCTGGCCAAGTAAATCTGATGTACCTTTTTTAACTAGGGAAGAAGAGAAGGAACAGCTGAGCAGAGTGAAGCTTCCACAAGGCAAGAAATTTGATAAATGTATTTCAAGTACTAGTAGAGATGCTCAGGAGAATTTACAAGAACAAAACAGCTGTCACCAGGTAATGATTTCAATCTGATGATTTAGTAATTCTAGTCTCATGTATACCTGAGAACTCTATTCAGAGATGACTGAGCAATTTCAATATAGCCAACAGCAGTGGAGGAGGAAGCCTTATAGCAATCTCTTATTTTTCACCAAGAAAAGAAATGCCTTAGTAAAATGGGTTTGTTTAAATCCTATTAAGTATGCAGAGATTGCTGCTGAAGAGGCTGAGACACTTAGCCTAAAGTACTTCAAACTTCTGAATTTTTTGTATATATTTTGCCCTGACACGACAAGACAGCTCCGTGAGATGACAGGTCCTATTTTCTGCATTTAAAAAGTGTAGGACATTACCACATCTTTGATTGGTAAAACCAGCAATATAAAAATGGTGTGTAAGGCAGGGCTGAGGGCAGCCCATTCATCACTACTAAAACACTTAAAAGATCTCATTAGTGCAGAATTATCTGACTTCTACAAATTCCTTCAAATCTGCTGAGCATCCATTAGAGGAAAACAATCCTGTTCACCTTCCAGCACTAAGTGTAGGTAACTTCCACAGTTTCAACAGCTAATGAGCTAGACATCAATTCTGCTGATAATAAAGCAGAGCAATTGTCAAAAGGATGCCAGTACCTTTGCAGAATGAGAAGCAAGGGCATATTAGAAAGTCAAAGATCAAACAATTAAAACAAAAAGCTAGGAGAACAGCTGGAGGAAAGCAAAGATAAAACAAAAGTCCCTCAAATGTGTAGAGCCCTGCAAGCTGACCTTGAAGGGATTTAAGACAACTCTGAAATACATTTTCAAAACTAAGTGGTAGCTTTTGTACACTTTTCCTGGAACACTTTCAGAAGGTTTTATTTTGAATACACCTCACCTTTCCACATAACAGAGTTTAGAAGCATTTCACAACTTCAGCATCCAAATACTGAAGCCCCAGAATGAGCAGCTGCACCTTAAAATGCAAATCTTAAAAGGAATGATGCATTATGAAGAAAAACAAAGAAAAATGACCAAGAGCATACTGATACTAGGCAATGCATGCAAGCAGAATAAGTAACACAACATAAACACAGGTGCTAACATGGATAAAAAAGTTGAAATAGGAACTTCATACACTGACCACTTAAATGCACACTCTTATTAGGCTTTTATTCTGCAAGTTCTCCCCACATAATAGAAGTGTAGTTTTATGGACAGATTTGGAAAAAAATGTAAATATGAAAGTACTGGATGATGTTGCAAACACAAGAAAGAATGAATCCTTGTAGGAAAAAAAAAACAATTGTTGCTAGGAGGGAAACAAAGCGCACACTATCACTTTACACAAAAAAAATCAAAGGGAATTGATCTACTCATCCTGAGAAATCAAAAAGTTGAAAGTTTTTGAAGTCAAAATGTATCTGTTTTAATTTTTAAAAATAGGGTTGATCTTGATATGATGGAAAACCTTGCCATAAAGACAAATTATTATAGACATGGAGATGGAGGGGCAGGCCCAATACTTCACTTAAATATAATCTGTTAAAACTTGTTAAAACTGCAGGATCAAAAAATGAATTGCCTGATCAGTCTCAGCTGGAAAGTGGCTTCCATGAAATGGGAAGCCATTACAGGAGAGAGAGAAGTAAACAGGGTTTTCATATTAGAATAATGAATATGAACAAGTAACTGAAAATTGAAGCAATAGATATATTATGGATTGCCTTGAATTTATGGCATTAATTTTGAAAAGTCTCAAGAAAATTATGTCTATTTTATCTAAATTCTCAAATCAATTTAAAAACAACTCCGTTGCCTTGAAAAAGAAGTTATTCCACTAAATCTTATAACCACAACATTATTAACTTGCATATAAGCTTTTCAGTATGTTCAGACCTACTTCAAGAACCGTTGGGAAATTTTAACTGTAGAGCTTATTGTATGTCAAGTAAAGGAAGGTATGCCCATTGATTTGTGGAATGCATCTCTCATGGAATGAAATAAGGAGAATAAAGTCCAAGAAAAATATCTTCAAAGTTGTTTCTATCATAGTCTGATAGTATTGAAAAATTGAAAATTTCAGGTGAGATACACATGTCAGAATACAGTGAATTCTGAATTTGTTGGATTCGGAATACAGGAAATAGTATTAAACACTAACAGAGGACTGCTTTGGAAAACAGAACTTCAGGTAGTTTCATTCTGGCATCTGAAAGCAAATGTGAAAACAGAGCTGGAAGAACTTCAGGAGACATTAACTCACCCAGAATGTCTCACTGCCAAATTAAGAAAAAAACAAAATAAGACAACTGCCTACAAATCCCCTGAAAGTAATCTCACAGAGATGGCCAAAACATCAGCAGGAACAATTTGGAGGCAGATCATTGCAGATAGGAATATGGTGATGGTTAGCATATATACATTAAAATTCAAGCAAACTGATATTACTTTTCCCCCCTTTCCAATCCCTTAACAGAAAAATCTTCCATATTACTAAAACAGTGCAATGCTGCCATCAGTACAGCCTAGGCAATTGAAACTGGCTTTTAAAGCACATATGCCATGTCCAATTGTCACTGGAACTTTGGCAACAGATATTGTGGCCATGAGCCCAATGCCACAATAAAATAACGCCGACATGGGCACTAAGAGGCTTTTCAACATCAGAGATCAGCACTGAGTTACAATTAATTTGTGTTGAAAGCAGAAAAGCAGAACCTGGTGTAGTCATGATCTTGTAAGACAACAAAGACACTGAACTTCTGAGGCACAGACTACTGGTACAGCCCAGCTGGGTTTCTGATCATCCTTGCTCCTGCTGCACTTCAGGAAACAGGATTTTGCAAAATTGTTTTAAATAAACAGGAACAAAACTATAGGATGGTCCTAACATTTCCTACTTGTTTTCACATTAGTCAAGCTGGAAATTGGAAGGCAGAAGAAAAAATGGTATTATGAAAGTTTAATGATGGTATCAACTAAAGTAAGCATTTACTCAGGAAACATAATATACATCCATTTCCTCTGTATAGTTCCACACTTTTGACTGCACTTATTTAATTCAGACTCCTGTTAATAATCACTACAGTAATAGTCCTCAAACTAACAAATAAGCAATATTCCCCTTTATATGCAGAGATATTTTAAATGTGAAACTTCATTTCTGTATGATGTTACCATATATACAACTTGCTAAAAACAAAGTAAGCCCAGTAGAAAAAATACTACAAAATGAGGCTGTGCAAAACCAGTAGACAGGTTTAAATAGCGGTTGTACTGGAGTGGGTGAAATGACTGGTTACACAGTCCTGTGCCCATCTGAACTCTGACCAGACCAACCTTTTCTTAAC
>JANRGV010027316.1:0-23129 GCA_024734035.1 Alethe castanea
CTCTTTGCCCACTCTCTTACTGCTACAACCACTCTCTTTCCGTCCTGCTCTGAGCTGTGGCTGGCAGCTCTCAGCAGCGCTTCGTTTACCCACGCCCTATGCAATAAACGGCAAACTTCAAGACCAGCTTATAGAGAGTGCCTGAGTCTGTACCTGAAAACTGTCCACCCCTGAACCAAGACTCCTACACATTCATCTAGTTGCTTTTGGTTTAAATCATGCCTTTTCCTATGTTATGACAGAGATAATTCCTTTTTCAATCCATTGAGCACACATACAAATCTGAGTCATTAACAGCACCACATGTTCAGTTTGTACAAACTCAATTTGTGTTAAAAGCTATATTCAGACATTTCCCAGCACCTCCACTTAATGCAACACCAGGACATCCTCTTCAGATTTTTTTTCCTTTTTTTTTTATTATTTCATTTGAGGGACATAATTATCCACCTCATCCATCTAGTATTTTATTAAGTGTCACTCATGTTCTTAAGTTCCTCCTTACTTCAGTTGGCAACAGCTGAAATCCAGTTATTTGAGATTCCACAATATTAATAAAATATAATGTATTTGCTACCAAAGCACACCTGGTATCTTCCAGCATATTTCTAAGAGTCTTCTTACTGCAAGCCAATAAAAATTGTCTTGAAAAATCTCTTTAATATCTGTTACTTTGTGTGCAGGTTTTCTGCTCTAACATATCTAGCAAGTTTGGGTAGGCTTTGAACAGCTGAAGTTTTGAACATCCATCAGCTCAAAACTGTTGATGATCTGTTTGATGCAATCATTGATGTGTTCACAATGAGAATCAAAAGAAGAATATGTTGTTGAGCTTCCTATTTATGAAGGCAGGATAGCAGAAAATTTCCCATATGTGGGGTTCAATTCTTCCTTCAGCCTAGCCTCCTGTTGATTTAAAAAGCAGCTTCAGTTCTTTCAAAAGCAGAAAATGAGGATGCAATTGTGGAATATAATATTTAACTGCAAAGCCACTAGCACTGGACAAACACAGTTAACACATATCCAGAAAATAATTAAATGAACAAGTTTTTTTCTTTGAAAAGAATGAATATTTTTTCTATTGCAGAGTAATTTTTATACTATTTATTTCATAATAATAGATAATTGTACTGATAACAGTGAGCCTATGAGCAGTTTGTTTGATTTGATTGATTATGACCAGAATAGTAGCTAAAAGCAGCAAGTAGTTTTAACATGGTGTGCTGGTTAGGATTAATTAGAATGAATTTTCTATTCCAGGGAATGTATCTTGCCTGCTCCAGGCCTATTGTCTGGAAACAGAAACAACCTCACAAAAGAAATTAGTTCTTGCCCAGGGGAAAAAAGAGGCATGTCCCTAGGGAGAAAATGGAGAGAGGCATATATTGATGGAACTCCCTCCTAAAGTAATACTGGAGCACAGGGAGGAGCAAAGATCATAACAGAGAAGAGATAACAAAGAGGGAATAATTTCCTGAGGATAAGAGGCCTGTTTAGATTAGACAAAGTCAGAGAACAATATTTGCAGTTAGAAAGCCTATCAACTTGAAAGGAAAAAACCCACAAAGTACAGGCTTAATTATATATAGAATTCTCAAATAAAGCAGTTGCAGCTAAAGTGCATTAAAATACACAACAAACTCTTCCTCAACTTCTGCTGTTACTGGGACACATGCTGTTTTTAAAAGCACTAAACATCCCTGCATTTCACTGCACTAATGACACCTTTGCAGGAAAAGCAGGATTAAATAGCTGCCATCCAGCAGGTACAGTGGGTCCTTCTGTCATAGGGTTAAAGCATATTGGCAAAATGAGAGTGGTTAGGAGAGATTCAGGTTGATGCACAACAATGTGAATTCCATTTTATTAATCCCAGAGCTCAGTCCTGGGAGCTGCTGTTACAAAAGGAGAAAAAAGCAGTAAGAAAACTGAATAGGTCTGGGAACCTCTGATTACATGAGAAAATAAAACAGGTTCCCCTTGTATGATTTATCAGCACAGCTACTGAGTAGCCATTTATAGCAAATTTAGCACAAACTGCTTAATACTGGATGTTTTTCTCAAATGTCCAGTGGCAGAAGGCAGGTACCTGCGGGAGAATCCCAGGGTTCAGCACAGGAAAGAACAAAAGGCACTTCTGTGCCTTGGGATTGCACAAAACTGTGGAAAATACTGTTCATCTAGGCTTGGGAATGGTACAGTTATTTTAAAATGTCACCTGATTCCTGAAAACTTGGCTCTGCATGATGTTCCCAACACCATGACTACAATGTGTTATTTTCTTCTTCATGGGCAAGATGGGACTTGTTCAAACCATGCCTAAAATTTTATACATAGATAATGAAACAATCAAATCATGGCCTCTATAAGGAATATCCTTGTAATTGAGGGGGTTTTCATTGTTTTCTTGTTTGGTTTTTTCCCCCAAATATATTTTCATGTTAATTCAAATCAGCGAAGAGCACCTTGAATCAGAGCCACTGACATCTCTGTGCTCCCACTTTGGCAAGCTAGAGCAAATGTTTCAGTGCCTTATCCTTTACATTTTTTTCCATTTTCTTAGTGTGTAAATGCATCTAATTGTACATTTTGAGCAAATACACATAATTGCATCATTATAACAGATAATTACCTTATTGTGTTTTATAATTAAGTAAATCACACAAGAAATTGCGCAGAATGTTAATAAAATTTTCCAAAAAGAAGTTAATCTTTCCTGAAACTGACAGAAGAAGCTATTTTTGCTTCTAATGATCATAATCAATTTAGCATTTTCTACCCTAATTAGTGGGCATGCTGCAGGCATGTGCAGAATATTCACGTTCAAGCAGAGTGATGGGTGATGACATTCGTGGCTTTTCATGTGTGTTTGCTATGTGGAAAGACATCCTTATGTAGAATTTAGTGACCAGTTGCTATGGAAAATGCAATATCAGGAGAATTCATGTATATATTAAATGTGTTCTGTTGATAACCTTAAAAATGTTTATATCAGTATTGTTCAAAATACATTATTGCCTGTTAATGCTTATACATGTGTTTCTAGCATAGCTTAGGAGCTGTCCTTTGACAGAAGGAGACTTCCCCTTGGCAAGGGAATTTATTTATTATCATAGCTGATTTTTGTTATTGTCATTGGAAAAGTTTTTTATTACCCAATTATATATATACATTTTATATACACCCAAGAAGTGGGTTAGGAACTTAATGGTGGCAAATAGAAGAACATAGAAGTCCCTTTTAACATCACATAGTCAAGCAACACAGGACTAAAGAAAAAATAGTGACTGGTGAATTTTAAAACAGATTCTTGACACACATAAAAAGCTTTTTCCTAGTTTTTTGGTTGCATTTTTCCTCCCTGGCATACAATACAGTCATGCCCAGTATGCCAGACTAGGGGCTGTCTGTAGACATCTCTATGAGAGGTTTACCCACCTCCCTTAGAAACTGTTCAGTGCTATCAAGGCACTGTAAAGCAGTACTGGTTTCTAAACAAAGGTTTTCTACACAGAAAAGATCATGAGTAAAGATCACACAAATACACCTTTTTAGTCACAGCTTGCCAGCTTTCCCTGTTGATATTGACAGTGATTTTGGGAACAGCTGATTTATATCCAGGAGTTGGGAGCTTTATACTCTGTACTCTCTCTACTCTTTGTGTTTCCCAAAGACAACGAAATCCCAACTGGCCCAGAAATAAATTGAATCCGCATGCTTAGGAACTACTTCCTCCAAACAGCATGTTTCATTCAGCAAATATTTTGAGAAGTAAGGTCAACATAGATTGAGGAGGTGCTTTAGAAGATGCAGTAAATAGAGGAGAGATACACATAGAACATTCGACAGAGCAAATATGTGATAGAGAAACTTTGACAAATACAAAACACTTTTCAAAGCATAAAACCAGATTTTGTTTCTCCCTACATTACAAAAAGAAACTGCAACTAAAGAATAGCACCAATTGCAAAACAATAATTTGGCACTGTATATTTAACTTAAGAGGAAAATGAGTATTTTCCACACACATTCTGCAGTTATCTGAACAAAAATTGACACCCTCATTAGAAAGCATGAAATCTAAGTTGTTGGCAAAACTATCTGGAAGCAGAATGAAGAAAGACATAAAAGAATCTGGGGTGACAGTGAGAATGCTACAATCAACCAAAACAGAGGCTGAAACTTGAATTTGCTTTTGCAGTTTCCAGTTATCAAAACTTGACACCTCTATCACACCAGTATTCCAGGAAGAAAAAAAATTAACACTTCAAACACCTCCACCCACACCATCAAACACAACTTGTATCCACAACAACTCCTGTCAAATGTCTTTCTCTTTTTTTCTTAATGGTATTAGCTCCAGCTAGATTGCACTTGGGTGAAGTAAACCCAACACATAGGCTATCTGAAAAATTGAGGTATGGTCACATATCAGTGTGGTTCTATAGAAAGGGGTATTTCCATCATGTTCTAATACACTCAGACCACTAGAAAAATTTCAAAAACAGTCACAGAAAGATTTTGGAAAGAATAGTTCATATAATTATCCCTCTTCAGGGGAGGGGGAAAAAAAAAGAGAAACTAGAGGAGGAAAACGTACATATTCTGCAGAAATATTGACATTGTAGCAAGACTTCAGGAGAGAAACACTTAAAGCTTTCAAAAGACATTTTCTAGACACTGGTCTAACTGATCTTTTGTTTAATAGAAACACTTTCAAAGACCAGAATTAATCCAGATTTGTTGGTTTAATAAAGAAGTGAATCCAGCTCACTGATTTAATGCGCTAGATTTACTGCTCTGTTCTGGCCATGTGAGGAGCTGTAAATTGGATTTAGTGAACATGAGCAAGTCAATAAATGCCAGAAAGCAGACAAGATACCAGTAAATCCACACCAAAATCGCTGCAAAATATCTTAACCAAAAATTACACTCATGCAATTTTTTTTTCAATATTTATACCTGCTTAGATGTAAAGAGCATAAATCAATGAGTTCCATTTAAAGCCAGATTTTCAGGCAGTTAGGTCTACACCAGCTGAGAAGCCTGTCCCCACTCATTTCTCTCCTCAAAAGAAAATCACAGGACCATTCAGGTTGAAAAGACTTCTAAACTCATCAAGTCCCACTGTAAACTCAGCACTGACAAATGCAGCACTGAAGCCTGTCTCCAAGGCTGCATCTGCACATCTTGTAGATACCTGCAGAGCTGGTAGCTCCACCACTGCCCTGGTCTTTTCGCATATTTATTTCAATTCATCCTGGCAAAGAGATTTGTTTATAAACATTCTTCGTGGAAAATGTTGCCTGATCATTTTCTTACTTTCCTCCACAAAGAACCAAAGAAACAAATGAGATCTCTCTTGAATCACTGATTTAACAGAAGTGTGTTTTCAGCTACCCATCACAGGGAATTTGACAGGGAAGTATAAAATTAGTTCAAAAAATTCACAAAGTACTCTAAAAATTCACAGCTAAGACTGTATTAAACTATCACGCACAATAGTTTGGATACAGAAATGTACCTTGCATATACATTTTAAGGCAAACAACTGTACATGCTCATTGTGTGATACCTTCTTTGTAAATGCACCTTCCCCCTCATGGCCAGGCATCAGGAGAGCATCAGCCCACTCAAATACTCAATTCTTTCTTGCTCCCCAAGCATACAGGTACAAACTCCACCAACATTCTCTATCTGCTGAGTCCTTTTCTCTTTGAAGGTGTACAATTCCACTGCAACAAACCATAAAGTCGCTTTTAGTGGCAGCCTTATGCTCTTGAAATTTATAAACATCCAAGACAGTGGGGACAACTTGGTAAAATTTAAAAATCTCCTTTACCTAAGTGATTTCAGGAAATTGTGTCTCTTGCGCAAACTGTCATGTGCTCAGTTTTGAGGCAAATTTCAAGCGGCCTCACAATTTCTTATTGTGTGAATTCCTAAATCTACAAGAAGTGTGGCCCTCTCAGCTCTCTCATGCATGTACACAAATTAAATTTACACTTACAAAAGTAACCTATTGATTGTGTCTCTCAACTACACATTTCATAAGATAGAAATCTCTGTTCTTATCAGTGAGAGTAACACAGACATTGTTTTTTCAAAGGATTTCTAAACACAATTAATCTGGGTTTAAATAGTTACATAAACCTCTGGATTTAGGCAGCATGAGCATTACCAGATCCAGACAAAAATAATCCGTACTTTTTTCCCCTGAGATCATGTAATCCTCCTGAGTGCTAGGGATCCCATTCTAAACATTCATTTCTCCCTCTCTTGACCTGAGGCCACTTGCTTTCGCCTTGGCCTGTCTCACAGTTAAAAGTTAAAAGAACTAGTAAAGAAAATATGTTTGAACTTTTTTATTCTCTCTGAATTTTTGTATACTCCTCTCCAAGTTTTCTTAATCATCAAAACTGTTTCACTACTAGCAGGTGTGACTTGGCATCAAGGTTTTATGCTGCCTGCAAAGGACTTTTCAGTTTCATAGAACAAACAGGAATTATTAGCTCCATATAATTAGAGTTTCCAAGCCATCAAAAGAAACTGATAAAGAAAAGCACATTTTCTACTGAATAAAACACAAATATGTTACATTTTAAGGCTATACGAGTGGCAAAAAGGATAATGCAACATAGTTCCTCGTGTAATGGAGAAGCAAGAGAGAAGAGAGCTTTATTTAAAGAAACACTACACATATATAAAGGGTAGTTTGTGCAAAACAAATAGAAAAGACTCATTGGTCCAAGAAGACAACATCTCTCTCAAAAGATACTTTTGCAAAATATCACGTCTCTCACGCACCCTGCAGGTGCATGGTGCATAATCATTGTTATAACTTCTAGACCTTGTAAAGGCTTGAGAAAGGCAAGGCCTCAAGGCTGCTTTTTCCCTGGTTCCCAGCAGCATCCAATGACACAGATATATTTTGTAAATCCTAAAAATAGGTTCAGAAAGCGTTATGTATGGGTTTTTCTTCTTCACCCACACATATGATGACATGTATTTATTACCAATGGTACATTTTTCCCTTAAGTCTCACCAAACATGCTATTAAACATGAAAAATAAGATGAAAGCCATAGGCCCAAAACCCTAATGCTAAAGCAGACCTCCAAAACAACCCTGTTTCCATTGATAGGGAGAACATGCCTTTGATAACTGTATTAGAAACACAGTAGTAGATCACAGTGAAAATTAGGGATTGGACTGAGGCCTAAAATAAGTTTTTAAAGATAAATTAAGCATTTAATGCAGCTTATATTGGAAAACAAAACAAAACAAAAGCCAAACAAACATAAAAACCTCACTAGAACTATCCTAACTGTTTCCTAACTGTTCATGCTCTCTTCCATTGCGTGTGAGATGTGTCCAGTGCAGTGTAAGGTGGCAGCTGCAGAAGGGATCAATGCAGCCAGGATGGGGAATTAGAACTCCTGTCACTCACATCCTACATCATCACAGTTAAGTGAAAATCTCATAGTACCTGTATTCTTAAAAACTTTTTAGATATTCAGGACATAGAAGAAAATTATACCATGCACTAATTAACAGATAGTTTACAAATCCCAAACTCCTATTCTCTGCAGTGACCATCTTGGCAAATACAGATACCAGCACAGTTCATTTTCTATGGTTCTATCCACTAACTTCGCCTTTCATGGGTTCATTAAAACAGCGTTTTGTAATAGTGTCAAATTAGTAGAAAACTTCAGATGTAGCAGTTTGACAATGATATAGCTGTCATGATAGGTCTACTTTTTGCTTGTACCTACTCAGGCATCATTAGAATCAAATATCTACCTCTCAGTTTTTCTCCTGGGTTCATCCAACTCTGAAAGCTCTCAGGCCATTAAGGCATATCAATTAGTAATGATTTTTTTCCAGCCCCAGCAGCCACTGAAGCATACATTAAAGGTGATATCTGCAGTCCAAAATTTAATGTAGGCATTTGAGAAGATCTACTTTGATGAAGAGATTATCAGAGAAACTCATTTGCTTAAAGTTTTAGATCATGATTATTAAAAATATTTTATTTGCTGAACAAATGCCTGATGAACATTCCTGTATCCGTTAATTAATATTAATTGCACACAGGCTAGAAAAATACAAGAATCATTAAAGGATAAATGAGGTTGTGCAACGGCCCAGAAGAGCTAATGTTATCGCTTTCCAAGCTGCTTTTACAACCTTCTGAGTAGGAGTATTTTTAACTGAGTCATTGTGGCCTAAGGAAAGTTACTTTCACTTTTTCACTAATCTATCCAGTTGAGTAGATGTCACAGAGGCAGCTCATTACAAGCATGGGAATTAGAGGGCTGGCACATTCCTCGTAGCTAGATTAGGTCCCTTCATTCAGGACTGTTCGGGAAAACAATCTTTTCCATGCTCACAGGTATTTCCAAGCCTGAGAGGTCACTTACCTCTTGTTTTCAGCACGACTTTAAAGTCAGTTACCTGAAAATCAGACTGTAAAGCAAATGCAATTAATGAATGCAAAACTTCTGGACAATACACTGTGACCATTCTATCTACGTTGACTTATCATTAAACACAGAAATACACTGGTCCTTATGGAAAATATTGCAAACTAGGGAAACACTAGGAAGACATCAAAATCACATTTAACCCTGGTAGCCATCACCATGAGACTTACTATGGAGATACAGATGCAATTGAATTTGACACTCCTTTGAGTGTCAGAGACTCTCACTCCTCCTTAGTAATGTGATCTGGAATGATTTTTGGAATACAAGCATAAGATTAATTTCCAAGTTTTTATCCTACTGTTATGCCTGTAAAGTTGTTTCCACTTGAATATACTTGACATTAGTCATAAATCTCTGGTCAAACAAAGGTGAAGAAGGATGAAAATGCCATATAAAACATTCATTCTTATCTTCAGCTGCGAAGAATCTTCTTTCAGTATGTGACCTGATCACTGCTTGAAACATTCATGTATTGCTTTAATTATCTGTACAATCATCCAACAAATTTGGCACCAGGTTTCTCAGCAGGAGCTTGCAGATTCCTTCTCAGCTAGTTAATGAGTCTTAAACTTTGATCTGGACACAGAACATAAACCTGGTGTGACACTTTCAAATTAGATCTAATTTCTTTTTATTGTTCTTTTTCCTTTGAATATAAATAGTAGCTTGGCTGTGACCTCTACACAAGTTTCTATACTAATGGAGCTCATTTTTCTTTCCATGTGGAAATCCCCTCAAACAGACAAGATCAACATCAAAGAAGCATTTCAGTAGGTGGCATATGCTCACTTACTCTTTCCTACTGCTCAGCCACGATGGCCACTCCTACACTCTGGGCATGTCTGGCCAGCAATGCCTGGCACATCATTTGCATCTCCTCTCCTGCCTATTTAAACTCAGTGAGTATGTGCACACTGGGCAGCACTTCCATAAGATGTTAAATGAAAGCATATGTGGAAAACAGATTCACAGGTTGAATTTTACAACAAGGATTTTTGAAATTGTAGCAAATCCATCATATAAAACTTTAACAAACACTTTTAAACTTCACTACACTTACTTACACTTTGATATTAAAGCCTCCTTCCAATCATAGAAAAATATTTCCAAAACAGAAAAAGAAATATACTTCAGTCAAAGCGCCAAATAATCTATCTTTATCTGCACACATATGCATGCAAGAAATATCTACCACCCAGGCAACAGTCTACACATCCCCATTCCCTTTCACAGCTATCAGACAAGTTTGACCTTTGGTTCAGACCTAAATCTCCCAACCCATTTGTTCTATCTTAAGAAGAGCAGTTTCTTCAGGGAAGGAGATGATAATGTATCTGCAAAGGCTGACTCTTTGTGCAGTTGGAGGGGGGAAGTGCCAGCATAACAAATTGCTCCTGTTCAAACCCATCAATTCAAAACAAGCATCTGGAAAACTTGACAAGAATACTCAAATGACCCTTGTGTTCTGACAGCTGGAAAAGAGAAAGCGCTCTCCACAAGGGGAAGATGTGTGCTCAAACTTTTTGCCTGGATAGAGAAACACATAAAACTGTTTGAAATATTTTTCCTCAAAGCTCATTAAATAAAACTTTCAGTGAGAAGTATGACTCATGTAGGCAACTATGTCAGCACTCACAAATCTGTGTTCAACAGCAGCAGAAGCTGGTCATGGTGATGAGCACATTACAAATTCCCTTCTCTCATGAACCTCCATTGCTGTAACAGATAATTTCCTGCCTGTGACAGGAGCCTCAATCTCCCTCAAACCTTGCTACATCAGGGCTGCCACCTTGATGGGGAGAGCTTCTGCCTGCTCCACTTGGAGAGGCCACTGAGGATGGCTCCATGAGGAACAGACAGAAATTACGTTCTCTCCAGTCCTGCCAAGAGAAACGCCCTGATTAGGGTGTGTCATTGTAGACATAATTTCAATTTGATTATATGTCAGAATTTCTGATTTGGTCAAGATCTGCACTGAAGGGAAAAAATCCCAAAACCTACCTTGCATCATCAATGAATTATCTTCATTCTGAGTTTCCTGACTTTGGGCTCTGGAGATGAAACATCTACCTAGTGTATCAAAATATCTTAAAACTCTTCAAAATGCAACAAACCACTTCTGGAACTTTACAGTCCCAAATATAGGTAACAATACTTTAATAATACTCTGGTCTAAATTTATTCTTTTAGATTCAACATAAAAATTCCCCCAATTTCCTGACCGAAACAGAAAACAGCAAAAAGAAAGGAGAACACTTCAGAAGGCACAGGTATATTTGGACATTTAACCTCTCCAAAAGATAGCAGCCCAAATGATGCTCAAAATGGATGTAGACAAAAATTCTGTGTTTACCTAAAAATGTCTTGGGAAATATTTACTAATTTACTTGTATGTTGGAAAAACAAAACCTCAGTACTTTGTAATTGCTTATACAGGAGAAATGGCAGAAATTCTTTAAATTACTTGAGTTTTATTAAGCAAAAAAAGACCTGGTCCTGGATTTAGGTTGGTTTTGATTAAAAATGGCTCAGTTTGGAGGGACTCAATAACATATTCAGTATTCAAACCAATAAAGAATTGACACTTTCTATATAGCAGCAAACACTGGACCTTATTTTTTTTGTGTCACAAGAAAAATTAAACAAGTTACATTAGAAAATGGGTCACAACAGGATTTGCAGTAAACACTATACACAATATCAGCCATTTATACAGAATTCTCACAGCTGACACACATACAGAGTTTTCTGGTTTATGCCTTAATTCTACAATTCTAAATTGATTTACAGCCCCATGTGAGACTCATAAAAGAGCCCTAGGCAACTCTATCCTGCTCACAGACTCTCACAGACTATTTGCAACAGTGTGAATTTCTCAATTTGCCCATTTAAAAACATTTTCCCTTTTCCTTCCTTTCAATAACAGATTTCTGAAGGGAGTAGGGTGAGACAGATGAGAAAAGAGATAATGTTTAGATAACTCAAGACACAAATAAGTACATCGCCTTCTCCTGATCCTAGAGAAGCTGTTTTCTTTGGCTGGGGGAGTCACTGTTTCCCACTCATCTGCCCTGGTAAATACAATGAGAGATCTATAAGCAGCATCAGAATCCTGACCACATGTGATGATGCAAGCACAGCTGGGAAATTAATCACTGCATCTAACATGACTTCAATTAGAAGAAAGACCTACTTCTATTAAGGCATAAGATTCATAAAAACAGGGCTTTTTAATATACACACATAGGAAAGGCCTTCAAAATGAGGCATAGTTGGTCTATAAAGGAGTTTGCTTATTAACTCCCCCTGCAGCTCTCCCATAGCAACCTGACATTGCTGGCTAACTATCCATCTTCCAGTTCAGAAATTAGGTATGGAGAAATGGAACAGGGGGTCCTAAGGTGGTCCAGGAAAATAAAGACGGAACAAGAACTAGAATTTGCTATTCTGATAGTTAACACAATTTTCTTTCTAGTAAGCCAGATTGCTCATCTCCATTACTGTTTTTATTTTACTTCTGTAATGGAAAAATGTATATGGAGAAGATTTTCTGTGAGGCAACAGACATCTAGTGAGCAAACACCAAAGTTAACCATTTGTTCTGAGTGCAGTACACTTTGCTGGGGTTACACAGCAAAAGCTCAGAGCTGACTTAGGCCCTGTATGGACCTGCTTTTTCTGCTGTCATTCACTAATTTAAAACTTCATTAAGAAATTGATGTGAATCTCTGCTCCTCCTCAGCACTTTAGCTGAACTGATGAGCCTAGCTAAGGTGCACTGACGAAACCTGCCCTGGACACCCTGAATCTCAGCAGCTGAGAGTGGCCAGCAGAGCCCAGCTGCTGAGAGAGTAATCATTTAGGAACTGGGGATTGCAGCACCCTGCCTGGGGCACATCCCATCTGTATCACCTCATGCAATCCCTGAGTACTCCAGCAGCAGCTCTGCTCCCCACAGGTGGCCACCTGAATTCTGTCTCAGGTTATCTTCATAGTCCCTACACCACTCTGCTGCTCTTTCATTAAAACCTTTCTGGTTTTCTGCAAAACAACCCTTCAGTATGGTATGAAGAAATAACAAATCACAAGCAAGTGACAATTTTTCTTTTACAGTCAGTCATGTGAGAAACGTGTTGATGGTTAAGATGAAGAGCCTTTTTTTCCATGAGTCATAAATTTTGAATTAAAAACTGCAATATTTCAAGACTGTGGATTTTGGGAACAAAATTGCAATTAATCATAAAATCAGAATAATTTATGTTGGAAGAAAAACCCATGGAGGTTGTCTCACGTAACCTCTGCCTCTAAGCAAGCCAAATTTTACCTGAACCTTGTCAAACCTTACTCAGAGCCTTGTCACTCAGCTTTGCCAAGTAGCTGGTCTGTTTTCTGTATTTTTCACTTTCAAATTACTGTTTCTATAGAACATGTACAATAACAAATTGAAAAGATGACATATAAATGCTACTTAGAAGGCTCAAGACTAACACAATGTCCAATTTAAGATTATTGTAAACATTACAAGTTTGTGGGGTTTTTTTAATCAAATCAAATAAAACAGGCAAATCTTCCACAAGCTTCAGTATTCAATATATCCAAAAATATTCTGAGTTACAGAAAAAAATAAGCAGCAACAGGAGAACAAATTTTCATTCTTTTTGCCATGATGCTGGAGTTGTATTGGGAATCATCTGTAGTAGTGCATTCAAGATATAATTTTTTCTTACTAGAGAAAACAGATCTGCGTTAGTATTGACTTACCAACTTTGCCTTCAGTGCAAAGGGTCTTCTTTGATAAAGCGCATATTTTTCTCTTTAATATAAAAGTATTTTTGTGACCATTCTGAAAAGAAAACAAACCACCCCTCTGAGTGACAACAATCATAAAGCTCTACCAGCACATTCACATGTGCAGACTGGTCTGTTATGGGAAAGGAAGCTCCAGGGCGAGCTGTTCTTGGCTTTGGAATGCAGCTGCCAGGCTCACGCTGGCCACTGGGCTCAGTGCTGTGGTTCTGGCCCTCAACATGGACAATGTCCACAGCAGCCTGGTGCCCTCCCCAGGCACAGCCCTTCCCTCTGCTCCCCCTGGCAGCCACAATCTAGGAGACATCTCAAACCTAAAACTGCTCCCAGGGCTCTCAGAAATGGTTGTTACATGCATAGAAGTGGTTTCTTTTTAACACATTTGTATTATATAACAATCTCCATCTCCAATTATTGGTGTTGCAGTCACCACAAAAGATGTTCTTGCTTTTATCTGCCAATTAGACCAAGATGGAGCTGTGTGCAGGCCCTTCCATACTTTTAAAAGAGAACCACTGAAGGGTAATTATAAAATATCACATAATGAGGGCAGACATTGCTGCCCTGAGCCAGTGTTGCACATGTGGGAGCTCTTTGGGAGCAGGACTGGTTTACATGGAGTGAGCCAAGGACTGCCAGTGGTAAGGGTGAGGCACAGGGGGCAGCATCAGAGCCTCGTGTCTCTGCATGATCCCTCCTTCCTCCAAATGACACTTGAAAAATTCTAGGAAAAATTTATTCACCCAAAGGGTTATCAAGCACTGGAACAGACTGCCCATGTGAAGTGGTGGAGTCACATCCCCATAAGTATTTAAAAATATGTGTAGAGGTGGCCCTTGAGGACATGATTTAGTTTTCCTTGGCAGTGCTGGGTTAGTGGTCGGACTTGATCAGAAAAGTCTTTCCAACCTAAACAATTCTATGCCCTTATCTCTATGCCTAACACTTTAGAGGTGTTAGGATCTCTGGAAAAACCCAATTTTCATAGGAGTCCAAGTGAAAATTGAATACCTCTGAAACCACCCCCTCACCTCTCTGTGCCTCAGCCTCTCATTTGCAAACCTATGATACTACTATTTCCCTTCTCTGCCTGGTAAATGTAGATTTAAAGTTCTTCAGGCAAGAATTATCTCTAATGATGTGCATGTACAATGCCTACAGCTGGGTGTCCCTGTATAGACTGTGACCTCCAAGAATTCATGCTCTACAAGAAAATATGGGGGGGAAGAGGAGAGAGAAAAGTATTTTTGAATATAAGAAAGAAGTCAAATACAGCTAATTACCCAGAGCTTCCCATCAGGCTCACAGACTCCCACCGTGGACATACTCAGTGGTTGTTCTTTATTTCTGAGCTTTACTTTAATCCCTCCTCATTTCTCTTCTTTCATTTTCAGTCAGTTCAGGATCCCAATGTTTTTTGCCAACTTATTTTTAATGGGATTGTTAGCATCCAGGAAGCCTTGTCAAATAATCATTATACAGGTGCTTTCAGGGACCCCTGCGGTTGCTTCCACTTGCCCTGCATTCCGCCCCACCCCCTCTCTCCTTACATTAGCAGGGGAGATATTTTCTTACTGGGAAAGCGTCAAATTAAAAATCTGGCTGTTTGACCCTATCCTGCTTGTTCATCCAAAAGTGTAGCTGCTCTGGCTGCCTGATGGTCCTTTTACATTATTACATTGTCTTTGGCAATTCACATTTACACATTAGCCAACAAAAAGGCATTTGTAAAATTTTTTCTTGAGTAACAAATTGAAGTCTGTCAGCTACAGGAAAACCATAAATCCACTGCTCTTCCTCACCCAAATGGAAGAAAGGTTGCTTTTAAATGAGACTTTTAGTCATTTCTATCTAAGAACATCTCACTGATTGCTCACCACCCACAGATCAGCCCTTTCAATGACGATTGCTTTTCAGAAGTGCTGAACAATGTGTGTTGCTCATCTTAGTGCTTTGCCCATCTCTGCTAAAGATGCTGCATTATCTCTCTATTTTGACATTTTCTACGGAAAAGCTTACATTGTGGCAGATTTACTTTTCACCTAGTTTCCCTGTATTTCCTTCTGGTTTCATATATAAAGGAAAATCATCATTGCCACCTACAAAATCTTTATGGTCAGAAATTTTAGGGTCCCAAAGCCTTTAAAATTGAGGTATAATAGTAGAGAGTTGGACCAAAGTTTCAGAAGAGCTTATCTCCCACAGCTGCCACTGGAAGCTGGTAGATTCTCTGGCCATTGAGACAGTCAGAAAGCTTGTGGCATGTTTTCCTCTCAGTGGCCAGACCCACAGTTACTGTCAGCAGTAGCTCTGCAAGAGAGAGAGATTATGGCAAATCAGCCATATGCAGTGCCCTTTGCCATCAGCATATGCTGACATGGGGCAATTTTTCTTTCCTCTCTGGTGCACCAGAAACAAGAGCCGTGTGGTGCTGTGGGCTCTGGCTCACCAGGCCATGCGTCTTCCTGGAGCACTGATCACTCATCCAGGTGCTTTAACCTTTTGAAACCGTGAGATTTGTTGCCCTGGTTTTGAAAGGATTTTAAGGAGTTTCACCTGATTCATGTCAAAAAACATGATGTCTCAAACTGTTTAAAGAGGATGCTCAAAACTTGGGAGTTGTTGAGGGTTGGGGTTTTGTTCCTTTACTATGTGACTTTAAGGAATTTTTCCCGTTATCATGCTAACAAATCCTGCCAGCTACGCCCAGGATCTTCTGACGACCCTAGAAGAAAGGGGTAGGTAGGAGCTGGCTTTCGGGCGGGGCTACTCGTGTTTCCTGCGAGTTTGGTGGAGGGGGACCCCCCGGTCTTCTGCGCACGTGGCCTGGAGGGAGGAGAGCCGGACACCCCTGCGATCTACTGCCCTGCATCTGCCCTGCTACCTCGGGGGAGACAGCCCACCACCAGAGACTAAACGGTGAGCGAGGAGCTGTGCCTTCCAGCCTGCTTCTACCTGACACCAGCGCGGTCGCTGCCCCCCCACCCCTCCTGCTCCCGCCTGTCTCTCTGCAGCTGCGCCAGCTCTGTCCCGCCTGCACCACCGGGACCGAGCACAAGCAGTGTACCTGCAGCTAAGAAAGGACTGGAAATCGAGTTACCTGTTCTGTTTTGTTGGCAATTTTAATAACTGCTGCTGTTTTCTGCTTGTGCGGTTAGATATATTAGTAAAAGAGCTGTTACTTCTACCCCCCCTTATCTCTGCCTTGAGTCCTTGATTTCAAACAATTATAATACTTGGAGGGAGTGGAATTAAATTCTCTATTTCAAAAAGGAGCTTCTGTCTTTTATTGGCAGACACCTGTCCTTCAAACCAGAACAGAGGACTTAAAAGTATTATGGACATCCAAGTGATTGTGATGTCATGTGTCTGATCTGAGTAAGGCCAGACGAAAGAGAACAAATGAGAAAAACAGAGTAGGATAACCCTCATCTCTCCAGTATTAATTAGATAAATAAGAATTTGCACTGAGATAATCTGTGAGCATCTTGTTCATTCTCAGGAAAGGAAAAGGAAAAGGATGGGGGCATAGGGGGGTTGTGTGTGTGTATTACATTTCTGTGAAGTGCACATTGTGATTAGAGTGAATGATTAGGACAGTAATTTATATAGTTAGGCTTCCTCCTTCTCCTCCAATCGGCAGCTTCAGCCAGAGCAAACCTGTCTTCACAGAGCCCTTCTGCAGTCCCTGAAAAGAGGGAGGCTTGTCCAGAGTCTGACACAGCGCATCCCTTCAGTCCTGAAAGGCACACTGGGACAACTTCTCAATTTTTCCTCAACCATAAAGCAATAATCTTATCCTGTATTCCATGGGTACCTCTAAGGGTGCTGCAAGGTGTACCTCAGAGCAGCAAACATTTGCATAGTGTATTTGAATTCAGCTTGCAGGATTTTTCACCTGCAGTAAGAAATTGTTAAGGACTGCAATGAAAAGAAATTGAAAATCACTGCTTTAGATGCAGCCTAATAAGATTGTCCTTATGGATCTAAAGCTAGCTGCTGTGAAAAAGCTTATATGCTGTTTCCCATTTTCAAAGCTGTGCAAACATGTGAGATGTAATCCACTGGATGAGCTCTGTGAAAGCTTAGATCTTCGTGCAGCGTTGCACTGCGTGGTGTGACACTTACATAGCAGTTTTAGGATGCACCCAATTACCAATGCCTTACTCTGTACTCTGATTTCAGCTTATTGCCCTACACTGCTTCGGCACATTCTCTTTCCTTTTATTTTTCCTTTCATAAGGATTCTTTGCTGCCATCTACCTGGCACACTCAATTACAGCAGCACAAAATGCTACCGAAGCAGAATGGTAACATCCAACCTTCACTTGAACAAGGTGCAAATCAACTGTACGAGTATTTCCTTGTGTTCTTTTTCTTTTCTTGAACACCTTTTAATGACAGTCGAATTCTTTCACCAGAACACTGAGGTGACCATACTGCTGCTGCATAGTTTCCAGTTTTGGAAAGTGCTGGAGCAGGGCACAGCTCCTTTGAAATCAATGAAAATTTATAGTGGCATTGTGCAGCTGGGTTTGGGGAGATTTATTTTCCATTTTGCTTTTTTGTGTATTCAGATTTATTTTGTTCATAATGCAGGAGAACATCCGTGCATGTCCAGATCTCTATTTCTTCCTGAAGCTAAGGAAAATATATCAGGGGGGTCAATTCACCTTATTCACCAGCAGGGAGGAGTGGAGAGAAGGGATTCCCCAGTGAGCTGCTTTCTCCATCCCAAGGCCCTGAAGGTGCAGCAAATGCTAATGAGAGATGAGGACGGTGTAGCAACTCCCTGACTCTGGTAAACGCAGTCCCAGCCCAGACAGATCAGTAACCTTCCAGCTCACTCTTCCATCAGCAGCTCAGCTGGCTCTGCCAGTCTTTGCAGTGAGCTCTGATTCAGCTGGATGTAGCAAAATACATCAGTCGAGGAAACAAAGGCACCTTTCCCCTTGCTGTGTCTGCGTTTGCAGAACACCAAGCATGTCAGAACAGCGCTGCGTGGTGTGCTCTGTGGAAGCAAGAGGATGAATGGAAGGCAGTGCTTCAGGGTATGGCTGCTTTGAAAACCATCCATGCAACCAAAAAACAGCCAGAAACAGAAACAGGAGGTGTTCCTGCTACACGGCTTAGTAGCCAGGTCATGTTAAATGACAGTGATCAGGCAACCCCTATTTTATCAGGGGTTAAAAAAGCTTGAGCTGTCACAAATAATTTGATATGGTTGATGGGTAGTGAGAGAAGAAGTTGTGCCTCATATCTAAAATTCTATTCAGGAGATTGTAGGTTTTTTTCAACAATAACTCTCAGCCTAAAGAACAGGAATAGCAAGAGAGCAGTATCACATATGCTGGCTGTATTGCCTGTTGTATGTATCACATCAGGAATGGATGTGATGCGTGCTATCACTGAGCAGCACCAATGACAAGTAACTGGTTTTGAAATGTTTTGGCTGACAAGAAACTTGAAGAGTTAAAAAATATTTTAGCAAGGGATGTAAAGGGTGCTGTCTCTTCCAACCTTTATTTTTTTACTTTTTTGATTTTTAATTTATTTAAATCAGTAGTTTATCAGTTTAAATTCAGTTTATCTGCTCTGTTCCGACATTCTGTGCAAAGAGGATGCTTGTCATCATCTAGAGCTGTTGTACCACCTTGGTTAGTGATATCCCACAATAAACTCCAAAGGGTATTTCAGAAAGAAAGCTCTCAGACATCTCAGTAGGCTGCTGAACTTTTTTACTTTCCTGATTTGAGCTTTGTACTTGCAGCATGAAAGAAGACAGAGACGACCAGGTTCTTTACAGGATTTGTGTGTGAGGAGGGTAAGAGGAGGAAACAGGGAATGACAAAACACCCACAAAATGATAAAGACAGAAAAGCCCCACAAAGCATCTAGAAAAGCCCACAGAGAAACAGGAAAAGTGGAGATGGTTAAGAAGCATGAATTGCTCAGGGACTGGCAGGAGGACACTGTTGGATGGCACACAGGCTCCATGCAACTTATGAAGGAAAAGCTGACATACAAGGAAAGGTGTTCTATAAGGGATGTGCTGTTCTCTCTCTCCTCCTGCAGCAGGTTACATCATAGATGGCTGACTAACACACGAGTGCTGCTGTCAGATCTCGTTAGACTTGTATCCCTCACTGTAAGACCTCTTCTTTGCTCCTGGGGTTCCCCAGAGCATTTCTCCAGAGCTGCCTTTGGAGTCCAGGGCTGAGGAGGGACATGGCATGTGCCAGGTGTAGGACTTCCTGGTAGCTCAACAGAAGATGGACCAGATGAGTGATTTCAACACTGAGCACAGAGCCAGATGCTGCCCAGATCTCAGAGGTGTCTCCAGATGTTCCTCAGTGCCCTCATCCTGCAGGAAAGTGGCTTCCTGATGTCTCTGTAGGCCTATAAGGTGTTGACCTGAGACCACTGGTTAAAATTCAAATTTTAATCCAATTACCTTTGTGAAGATGTCACTGAAATGTAAAGATAGCCCAGTTTCTTTCTATGTGAAATCATGTAGCACATGAAATCACTAGATTTTCCTGGGTTTGTTTCTGTAACAAAGATGAAGGCTGATTTTAGAAGTACCTTGCTGATGACTATATTTTTTCAACATTTTCTTGAAACAGCGTTATTTATTGCAAAACCATTTTGTCCATTTGCTTCTCTAGTGAATTTTTTATTATGAGTCATTTACTCCTTTAGCTATGTTATCTTTAGCATAATGTTTTGCAAATTTATTATGTCTGTTCCTGACCTCTTATTATGTTATTATTACAGAGATACTACAGTTCCAAAGGTGCAATAGTGGATCAGCTCGGTGGAGATTTCAATTCTACACCCCGACACTAGGGGCCATTAGGTAATGCTGCTTGCAACCCCTAAGTGCAAATCAATTGGTATTTACAGCTGTGGTAATGCTTTTTGAGATCCAGAGAAAACATAACCTGAAAAAATTATTCTGGGAAAACTTCTTCGCTTGTGAATTCTCTCACTGGAAGATCAGTGCTTTCTTCTGGACTATCAGTCTTTTGCCAGAGTCAGAGACTTGGATGACTGCTCACAGCAGAAATTACATAAAATAACCACTGTAGTCTAAATTAACACTTTGCCCCAACCTCATTTATTAAGGTATATATCATTAATATAATTTCCTAAATAAAGCCATGAGAATCTGAAAGAAAACTGTTTTTTGTGGGTCTCTATGAGAACTATAAGGGCAATGCTTTCATTAAAATATCCATTTTTTTAATCACCTCTATACCTTGTTATAGACAAGGACACTTCCCTAGGGGAAGGCAGCATCCAAAGGAGCTGTGCAAGGACACACAGATGCCAAAAGGGGCTCTAGGATAGTTGGACACACTCCAGTCTCCTGTGTTGGGGCAGGGAAAGAGATTGAGGAGGCTAAAATAAAAATAAAATTAAAGAATAAAAACAGAATAGAATAAAATGAAGAATTAAAAAAAGGGAAAAAGAGAAATAAAAACAAAGAAGGAAAAAAATTAGAAGAAAAAGAGAAAAAAGGTAAATGAGAAAAAAGACTCAAGTCATAAGACACCTGGAAAGAGAAGAAAGAGGAGAAGAAAACCAGAAAGGTGAAGACAAACAAGGAGGAAGAAAAATAACAAGAAGGGGAGAAATGAGCCAGAGCACCAAAGCCTGGGACAGAGCAGTGATGCCCAACACAAGTGCTCAGCACCCTATGCCTGATGCCCAGTCAATCCCACCAGGGACCAGCCTCTCCTGACCAACTTCCCCAGTTGTTAGGCTCAGCAGGACATCCTGTTGTCTGGAATACTCCCCTGTCCAATCCCCATCAGCTGTCATGGACATGCTCTCTCTAGTCACCTCCCTCTTTGTCACCTCCTCGATGGCAGAGCATGGGACATGGAGTGACTTCTAGGAACCAGCAGAGTGCTTGAGGAGGGCAAGCCCTACTTAGAACCAACCAAACTATCCACCTGTAACCCACAGCATTCCCAGCCTGTGTCCAAACCCTACACTGTGCCAGTTTCTGGGAAGAAAGGAAGCCCAGGCAAATCCAGAACAGTGGGAACACTCAGGCAGTTCTCTGCAAAAATCCTAATTTATTTAACACCAATGCTCCTGAGAAGATCTGACCTCCATCTGTAAACACATTCCTGGCAGTTGGAGGCCATCTCGAGGGAGCTTCCTGGAGATGGAGGAACCTCGTTGGTTTCAAGTGGATCATGTCCACTGCCATGGTCATGATCCATACGGAAGCATGGAGTCTTCCCCATTGGAACAGCCACAGCGTCGTGGGAGCTGTAGGCTACCAACTAGTGGCTCCAAGATACTTCCTGCTGGGACACATGCCTCTAAGAAAATCACTTGGAGAGAGCCGGGATTCCATTTTTACTCCCAGGCGATTCATGGCCATCTGCATCCTCAGGGACGAGCAGGCTCAGCGGATAGCCACAGCTCTGAGGGAACAGGGACGCCTCTCCAAAGGGCTGCCTCCCTCTGCAATCCAGCAGCTCTCACGGCCATTCTCGGAGGGGTGAAGGCTCTTGACAGAAATATCCCAAGGCTGGAGCTCTTCCTCTCCATGCTCCTGCCCTGCTGAGCAGCAGTCCCGGGCTGGTGGATGAGATGTCTCAGAAGCTTCGCGGCCTGAGCTGGAGCTGCTGGATGTCCCGACAGGGCAGGGCGTGCGGGGCTACAGCGCAGAGAAACCCAGAGCAGCGCCGAAGGAGCGGCAGGGCCGGGGCAGCGGCGGCCGGCTGGAGGCAGGGCAGGGAGAGGCGAGCTCGGGATTCCCGGGAACACGAGCAGATGGTGACGGCGACACCTTCTAGCGAGGTAGGGTGTTCATACAGTCCCGGGTCAGTGGCTGCTCTCACAAGCAGAGGCTCACCCCACAGAAGAAGAAGCAGCAGCTCCGGGCTGGGTTAAGGCGGTGGCAGCGAATTCCCTTCCCCAAGCAGCAGCTCTGACCGTCCTCCTCTCAAGTCCAGAGAGAGAGCGACTCTGCCTTTATCTGCTCGCTTCTTAAGGTATCTCGACCCCTCGGAGAGAAAATCCTACATGAGACAAGTTCAACCAGATGCCTCCCCCTCCCTGAGTTTGATCACTACTTTTGTTTTCTTAAGTACCCAGTTGTAAATGGTTCCTCGCAACTTACCCGGCAAAAAATTCTGTAAGTAAAAAGGAACAAAAGAAAAGAAACTCCAACCCCAAAAAGAATGCTATCCAGTCAAGGCTGGAGAGATGTAAAAAAGTTTCTAAACTGGAGTAAGTAGCAGATTTACAGTCCTTTGGAGAAGAAATTGTTCTACAAGTACTTAGAGAAAAAAACTGATGTTGCTACGAGGGAATTGACCATGTATGTTATTGCTTAGCTGACAGCTGAGCATTTCTACTATTGCCTATCTAGGCCCATGCTATTCTACCCTGATAGCCAAAAAATTATAAAAGCAATATACTCTTCTAAGAAAGGTTTCCAGGTGCAATGGGAATGATGCAGCCTTTGCTGTGGTGTCCAGCACCACACCCATGGCACAACTGCCTTTCCTCAGAGCCACGCACTGTTGCGATCCGGTTTAAATGCAAAAAAGCAAAGCAACCTATGTCTCTGTGCATAAACCAGAAAGAACTTTAAAAGCTCAAAATATACCTGAGAATAAAACCAAACAAGTTGAGATGTGGGTGCCAAAAACCTGATTTTTTTTTAATAGTAAAAGAGGCTGATAGAAAGGGGGAGGGGGAGAGGGAGCAGGGAGGGAGGGAGGAAGGGAGGAAGAAGGAAGGAAGGAAGGAAGGAAGGAAGGAAGGAAGGAAGGAAGGAAGGAAGGAAGGAAGGAAGGAAGGA
>JANRGV010028089.1:0-23020 GCA_024734035.1 Alethe castanea
AAAAGAAAAAGAAAAAGAAAAAGAAAAAGAAAAAGAAAAAGAAAAAGAAAAAGAAAAAGAAAAAGAAAAAGAAAAAGTAAAAAAGAAACCAACAGACAAAAGAAGCTGTAAAAAAAAAAACCCAACCAACTAATGCTGAGATTGTACGTCAGCATATGTAAACCTTCCTGCCCGTGTTTCACACTCATCTTCCTTTGGCTGACAGTCTGCCCCTGGAAAGGCTGTTTCCATCGAGTCCCAGATTTTCTCCAGCTATTTTTTAGATTCTTCTACACTCGAATTGTACCTAGTCGGGCAGTGGCTACCTCCTTGTTTATTAATCGTGCTTTTGGGTGCTTCCTTTAGGGAAGGGCAGGGGGACGGGAAGCAACGTACTGGGGAGGAGGAGGAAGAGGAGGAGGAGGAAGGCTGCCTGCCCCTGGGTACCTCACGTCAGCCTGCGCCATGGTGACCTCTCCCTGGGGGTCATTAAAAATACCTCTGTCAAGCAATTTCTTCTCCCTCCCCTCCTTTCTCCCCACCCCTGCCTCCGCCCAAGCTAGGGCGTTGCAGGGAGAGCGTTTGCATCAAACTGACATGTCATTTACCGAGCAATTGGCAGGAGGAACTACCCCAACCTTCTTTAAAACCCTTCTTCTCACCTCCTCTTCCTCCTTCTCCTCCTCCTCCGCCTCGGTTGCACGTCTTGAACATTTTTATATGAAATACAGCATTTTTGGAAACAGCACGAAAACCTTCCTGTGTGACAGTCTTCATCTTTGTTTGTATGAGAACCCGTTTTAATGTCTTCTCTTTGGGCACAGGTAACCTGGTGCCCAAGGCCTGAATGCAAAAGGAAACTTTTTTTTTTTTTTATGGGAGTCCAGGGCTAAAATAGAGACTAAGAAGCCTTTTGCCTTCATAAGCATCCACCAAACTCTTCTGGGTGCCTGTGTGCACACATGTGCTTGGCTGAAACCCTGCTAATTTCTTTGTTTCAGTGTGTGAAGTTCTGAGGATGGTTGGCTCATGACTTAGGGTCCAGATCAGGCAGGATCAGCCAAGTGTATGAGCAGGAACTTGGAAATATATGGAAATTAATGGGATTGAACCAAAGTCCCAAGACAGTGTACTAAAATGCCATAGCTGGTGACTATGTTTACAGTGTGTTTATGTGTTGTCAGTCTCTGAATATTAAATATTCTGTTGTTTAAGAGAATTTTATTGTGACTATTGGGTAAATGAAGAGAGGCCATGGCTCTCACTGCTGGAGATGTCTGTTCAGCTGCTTTGCATGCATGGCATTAGATTAGTGCGGAATGTTGTATTATTAATTGACAAAGACATCATTTTGGTTTGAAAGTGCATTGCCAGTGTTCTGGAAGCTAAATAAACTCTAAAGGTTATGCCAAGTGTTTTCTCATAGCCATGGGGAGCCACTAAGGAAAAAACCTGATATTGCTTTGTAAACTGTTGCAGTTTTTCACAACCAAACTGCTTTGTCAGATCGTCATTCTGGAAAGATTGATGGAGTGAGGTCTCTAGCTACAGTGTGTAGGTGTTAAAATATAAATGTGATGGACAGTGAATTTTAGGTCCTTTTTAAACAGATCTCATATTTTACTAGGAAAATATGAAGGTTTGCTGAAAAGGCGTATGCCTGTTTTAAATCACTGCTATGGGAGACAGCAGCCAGAAGCTGAGAATTCCTCCTTTGTAGAGCATGACCATAGTCTTTGAGATGTATGTGTGAAGTAATGTTGACATCAGATCAGTAAGGATTTGAAGACATGATGTAAACTGCAGCAGAGTGACAATGAAGAAGCCAAAGCCTTGCACCAGGAGCAGAGCTGTGTATGTGGAGCCTGGCTGGACCCTGCATATGGGCATACATGTTCCCCATTGCTCAGTGTGTGGATCACAACAGAACAGCCACCTGCAAACACTTTCTCCCTTTGCTCTTTCCGTTGCTTTATTCACTAAACAGAATGATTTGTGGTTTGTGATAGCAGAAGTAGCATTTGTGTAATCAAATTTGAGGCTAAAACTGTTGGACGGCTGCCTTCTTACCTGCAAACTTTCACAACACAGACCTCACTAGGAAGGAAGGGACAGGGAGAAAGCTTACATGTACTAGTGAATAGGAAGGCCAGAGTTATTTTGATACATATGGAAAAAAAATATTAAGTCTGCTTTAAATAGCTGAGACCATGCCACGTACAAGATGGGAGATCATAAACAAGTGGCAGATTTCCAGCACATTGTGGCGTGTTTGCGTGTGACCAGCATACATATTTCAAACTCTGGACTGCCTGTGGCATCCTGCAGTGAAAATGAAAGTCGTGTTGCTATTGAAAAGGCGCTGTTTCAAAATTGGTGTATTGTGTGTGCTATTATGCTGTGGATGAGAATCACAGACCTGCTTTCCAGCATTTAAAGCCAATATTTTTTTTCTTCTTTTCCTCTCTTTTGGCTCTTCCATTGTATCAGCACATGTTTTCTGCTGCAGTGTCCAAAGCTTGCTTAGTGTCTTATTGTTCATTATTCCAAAAGTATCTGATAATATGTTATGCTGACTGATTCTAAAAATGCAGATTTTCTTTCTCTTTAAAAACTGAGATGATTCTTTTAATTAATCTGGCAGAAATAGAATACAGCAGATGTAGGTTTTGTTGAGGATTATTTTAATCTCTCATATCATAATCTTTGTTTCTTGCCAACACTCCTTTACTAACGTCTTCTCAGGGTTATAATGTAAAAATGGCTGTTACAAAGAAAAAAACCACAAAGATATGAGAATAGCTCATCTCTTAATTAACTTAGTCTGATTAAACGGGCTATTTTAAAAGTTTTGATAGGTACAATTTAGAAAATTAATAAAAGAGACACGGAAGAGATGCTGCTGCTGCTGCTTTTCACTAAATAGACAGTTTTTCTGTACTGCTATTTTGGAAGCTAATCTTGAGCATCTGATCCTTTGTATACACATCCGTATTTAGTTTCTAAAATTTTCAGTTATTTAAATAAACTTAATATAACGTCGTACTCTCAGAGGGTGACAGACATGGGCAATTGGTCCTTGCAAGCCTATCCCAAGGACATAATGTTTTCCCTGTATTTACTTAGAAAAGCCACAAAACCTATATTCAAATTAAAATTTTCCAGTTTTACAAGCATTTCATATTTATCACAACTTAGACTGAAACAAGCAGTAATCTTTACTTCCTTGAAAATAAATAAAGCTCTTTTGGTTCTATAGACATGAATAGACAGGACTGTGAGGTTATTAGGAAAAATGTTAACATGCAGCACATGCAAAGATCCAAAACTGACTCACTGTTAATGCTTGTAGAGAGAACATGGATGGTAGTTTGAGTAGTGAAATTTTTTTGTTTGTTTACAGAATTTCTGCTTTTCTACTTATCAGCTAATTTGCTTCTTTGAAACATGACAAAAAGCAATTAGTTGCTATTGAATTTAGTCAAGAAAGTCATAATCTACTTTTACTTAATTAACTTGTCCCTTCCACTGAGCTACCAAGGATTGTCTATCTTTTGGAGTCAAGAAGTTTTATTTGTTTAGATGTTTTCTGTTGCTGAACTGTCTGAGACCAAAGTGAAGCTGTACTAATACCACTAGAATATTGCTTATTAGAAATTTAGGCGAATTATGAGATCAGAGTAATGCTGAGTTTTTCTGTGAGAAGTTTTTCATTCAGTAACCCACATGTTCATGTCTGAGGACAAGCATTAAAAGACACTTCGTCAGTACCGTGATCTATCAGGAATAGCAAATGCTCCTAGGGTCACAAAAGAGAATCCCCACCCAATGCTACTCATGTCAGCAGCAAACCTCTGGTTGTCTGCAGCAGAGCTAGGATTTCCCTCCTGGACTAACTCCAGCTAGGCAATGGATTTCTAGCACCGTAACGAAGTACAGCATTTTCAGACAGTCTGTGAGCTTGCATTTTTTGTAGGACATAAAGCAAAAATACAACCACAGGGCTGAACTCGTAGGCTGAGAGCTTCATGTCACTGTAGGAGTTAATAAGGTGCTTTGCAAGGAAATATTCTGTAGAGCAGGAGGGGAGATGGTCAGCTCTCCCACATGCTGTCCTAATTCTCTTTGGCATCTGCAGCTGCACACCATGGGGCATGGAACCAGTGCAAGAAACACCAGTGGAAAACTGTGCTACAACAAACTAGAGAAATAGGATTTTATAGAATTTTTTCTTAAGCAACCTTTACCCCCTACATAAAACACATACCTGACCTTCTTGTCTTTCACTTGAGCACTCTTAAACTGTCAGACAGGTATATTTCTGTTTTGAAGAGAAAGTTCTCTTAAAAACTTCTATGACACACAACAGCATAGAGAATAAGGAGAATATTGCCTATGCTTCCTTCTGATGATTGCCAGGATAATGGAAAATGAAAGGTAAAGACAAAATTGAAGAAATCTCAAAACAATTTATAGAAAGTCACAATTACTAGAGTAATGCTGATATTAGAAACACAGAACCACAGATTCAGTAAGGCTGGAAAAGACCTCAAAGATCACTGAGTCCAATCTTTGACCAAAAAGAAGTAATTTCTGTACATTAAAATTTGAAGCAAGTATCTCTGGTAAAGCATATGTTTGTGAAGTAAAGCATATGCTTGTGATTTCATATAAACACAAAAAACTACAGTTCCCGGAGCAAACATGTATTTCCACTAAGCCTTTCCAGTCTTAAAGTGTATAATGGGTTTAAAGGTAAGAAGGGATGTATTTTCAGAGAAGTTTTGTGCTACAAGACTTCTACTTTATGCCCAGTAGTAAGGTTTTCAGCCTGATTCTGGAAAGAACAAAGCATGTTTGTAACTTTATACACACACACACACTTCTGTACACACATTGTATTTTAAACAAAGTTGACTACCAAACTCTTATGGGCTTTAACAGTAGAAGAGCAGTTTCCAAAGGCTGTATATTACATTGCATTGTAATGGCATTGGAGCCAAAAGTCAGTGTATAAAGTTAGACATAGGCTGAACTGTTTGCAGGATTAAGTGCCTTTGATGTCAGTTCTAGTTGACAAGATGTTTAATAATTAAAGGTATCGAAAGAGGCTTGAACTGGCTTATTTTTTCCATGTGTACCTAACTTGCTAAACGGAATAAGAAAACTCGCAAGATTACTTAAAGTGCAACAACTGTATAAAAGTTTTTTTTTTCCTTTTCAGAAATGAGCATTTTATGCACACACTTATTTACCGTATCCTTCTTCACAGTACCTACAGAAATCTCAAATATAAATTTGTCAGAGATCCTATAACAAGGTCATAATCTAAATATTTCTATTACAGATGATGGAATAGCCACTCTGTAGCAATATAAAAGAACAACTGTTAAGAAAAACAGAAAACTGTGAATTAAAAGGGTGCTATGGAAAAAAGTTTGCTTCGATGATGATGATGAAGATGATAATAATAATAATAGATAATAATATATAAATACTATCGTTCTTATAATTATCACCACTGGAAAAATAGCGGGAGGAAAAGAAAACTTTAAAGAGAAAGCAGCAAACCGACTCCTAAGTCAATCATGGTGAAAGAAAACATGGAAGTCGCCAAGCACTGGGGCGTAGTGGGCACGTGTAATGGATGTTCAGACCAATGGAAGAGAAAGTTGAAAATACCATTCTTTAAGCCTTTTATTATTAATTGAAGCTGCAGACTTATCTAGACTTATATCATAATGATTTATACTAGGATATTAGTTTGAAGCAAAACCCAAGGGGAAAACAATCCAACCCAAAACCCCAAACTTGGAAGCCCAGAGAAACCCACGAGTTCCCGAGCAAAGAGGGGGAACCCAGCCCTTCCCCTGCCAGCAAGAAAACTGTAAACCCTACCAAACGAAAAGGAAACAACCCCAAATCCGTGCTGCCTGTGGCCGGGGGGCCGTGCGCGCCTGCAGCCCCGCGGTGACGATGCCGCTGCTCTCTCCCCCTCTCCCGGCAGAAGCTGGCGGTGCTGGTGGGCAGCGCCAAGCCCGGCGCTGTCCCGGCGCTCCTCAAGGCTCCGGGCGGCGGCAGCCCCGGGCACAGCCTGCCCATCCCCGCGCTGCCGGCCCGGGCGCCCGTGGCGATGGTCACGGCGGGCCTGCACGGCGGGATGGGCGCGGAGCCCCCGCAGAGCACGGCCGGGGCTGCGGGTGCCCGCCGGCCGCCGGAGCTCGGCTCCAGCGCCCAGGTACGGCCGGCAGGGAGGGAGGGGGCCGGCAGGGAGCGGGCGGCGCTGCGGGCTCTGCCGCCGACAGGGCGCGAGTGGGTGGCGCTGGGCGGGGGCTGTGAGGGGGCTCCGGGCCGGGGGAGGTGCCGGCGGGGCGCGGGAGAGCTGTCCCTCCATTCCAGTGCTCCCGGGGTGCAGGAGCCCTGTCCCTCCATTCCAGTGCTCCCGGGGTGCCGGAGCAAGGAGAGATGTGTCCCTCTGTCCCGGAGCCGTCGCGGTGCGGTGCTCGCCCCGCCGGACTGCAGAGGGAGGGTTTCCTGCTCTGGTGCTGAGCGCTGGCAGCTGGGCAGCTCGTGTTGGTCGTCCTCAGTTGCCCCACCTTCTGTCGCCACGTCTCTGATTCAGAAGCCGCTCTTCAACCTCACAAAGTTTCCGTAGAGAAATATTTGCGGGGTGGAGGAGCTCCTGGCCGTGCTGGCGTTTCAGGTGCCCGCAGCACGGAGGGGGAACCTGCTCTCGCCTAGGCACAGGGGAGCTGGCAGGCTGTTACCTCCAGGTCCATGTTTATGATCATGGTAACTAAAATATTAAATGAACGGACTTAGTGAAAGGAGATCAGAAGGGAAAGGGGTGCTGTTTGTTTGCTGCACACCATGTTTTGTGCAGTCCATTAACGGAGATTTGACTCCAGTCATGCTGTGTGTCAGGAGAGGGAGGTGATGAAGTTGAAATGTGAAGGAAGTGACAATGCCTTTCCAAAACTTTGTAGAAGAGGGTGTAATGTATAATTGCTCACATGGGAAATGTGGATTTCTTTTCTGCTTTCTGCACATAGGAGCTGTGTTAGTCTGGGGTGTTGTTTTGTTATTTTTGTTTGTTTGGTTGGTTGGTTTGTTTTGGTTTTTTGTTTGATGTTTTTGGAGGGGGGGCTGTTTGTTTGGGTTTGTTTGTTTGTTTGTTTTTGTACTCTGATTCCGCTTCACAGGCTCAGGATATGAATCTCTAATAATCAGGAAAGGAGAATCTGGTATGGAAAAAGGCAACAGGCAAACTATACCTGAAGATTTTTGTACGTCAGGGTTAAGTTGGAATGCATGAGGGTTTTTAATACCCCTTCCTAAACACTATATGATCACCTACTGCATTCACTAGCAAATGGAAAGCATATCCAACCACTTTGTAAACCAAATTGTCCTGTCACTTTTTCTGGAGAAACAGTGTTCTGTTTAGCTGTTACACTAAAGTATCTGTCTGGGGAATTGGATTTTGAATATCCATTTTATATTTCATGCTGCGTAATTTCCTTTTTAGAAGGTATTGTTTATGCTTTACTGAAAATGGACTTGATGGTATCCTAGTGGATATTTCTTAGAATACTGGAAAATAGCTATATAAATGATAATAATATGAAAGATAAAAGTTTCAATATTATAACGGTCTATTATTTTGTGAAGGACTATCTTTTACTGTCACTGTCAGGAGCCATTGGACGAAAAGAATCAAAGCAATGAGGGAAGAAGCTTGAAATACAATTTAATGTGTTTAGACCAAACAGTGAAGCACCAGTCTCAGGTGCTAGAGAGCAATGTGAGTTAGGACATTTGGCTGCAAACTTTTCACTTCTTCAGGTGTTGTTGGAGGAAGACTTTCTAACCTGCTGTGGTGTTGAATAATCCATGCTCCTTCCCATTTTTCCTTTCAAAAGGGCAAATGGGTCCCAGTCCCACCTTCCACATCCCCAAGCTGCGCTCAGTGATATATTGCAGCCTGCTGGCGCCACGCACTGATGCTCCTAGAGGTTTCTATTTATATGCTTTCAAACCTGAAACAGTATTTGTCCTGGCATTGCAACTTTTCCTTGCAAGGAGCAGCTTCATTTCAAGCAGAGGCTTGCTGTTGTTGGAATAGCATGGGAATGTTGACCAGCATTTGAGGTTTGCCTTGCTTTTGCTAGAAGAAAAGATCTAGTGTTTTTATTTAGAGATGTCTTCACATTGCAAGTTTTCAACAGCTGTAGTTTTCTGATTTAGTATTTCTGATTATGTGTGCAATTTATGAAGGAAGAAGCTGAGAAACGGCAAGTTTCTAAACCAGAGGACCGTGGTAGTTTTTTATCTTTTTGAGAATAGTCAGCAAGCATGGATAGAAACAAAAAGAAATATTGAATTACAAAAATACAAAATGCAGGCTGACCATTGATCCTAAACTGTCATCAAGCTTAGTGCTGGATTGCATGTTATTTATCACTCCTCTACCCAAATTAAACTTATTTTGCAACATTTCTTTTTCTGGAAAAATTAAAAAAAAATCTATTCTTGCTACATGCTCAGTATTCTTGATTGTTCCTGGAGTGTTAATCATGAATCAATACAGTACCACCTTAGCTACAGGCACTGTGGTGTCAGAGGGAAATTTCATTGCTGAAATTTCATTGTTTATTAATAATTGTTTATTAATGAGCATTTACTATGTCTTTTTGGGTTCTTTTGTAGTGTTGTTACTGCTCAGTAAAGTGGTTTTGGATTTTTTTCTGCGGAAGTGTATGTAAGATGGAGGGTAATAGATCTCTGCAAATTGGGCTAAGATGGCAAGCTGACAATTGTAAATGCGATTACTGATGTAGTGTAGCCTCTTCTGCATCTGCAAAGTGAGGGAAAGGGTGAGGCCATGTGTCTGAACAGTGGTTTCTACTTGAAAGTATTTAGAGTATCAAGATGTGTATATGGTCATCTCGTGGTATCTAGCAAGAAAAATGAAATGCTAAATGAAACTCAGCAGAAAAAAAGTAGGGCATCAATCATTATCTAAATACCGAACTTTCAAATACAGATAGGATTAAATGTAAGTTTGTTACAAAAATTTCATCTGGGCAGCTGCAAGTCAGCACTTTCATTTTAGGCTGTTGTTTACCCAGCAGATTTTTAAAGTGATTTTGAAATGTTGTTGACTTAATGGAAACCATATCTGCATTGAAAAAATTATCTAAGTAAATAAATGCATAACAGATGCTAAAGGATTGTTTGGATACATATCACATGGTTTATTAGAACTATGAGATTAAGGGATTGAAATGTGTAAGCACTGGAAATGGTGAGCTGCAGGAATTAGTGCTGGGTCTGCACTATTCCCAGTATGAATGTCAATCCCTTGTGTGAGGACATGACTGATGGAGCTACATGGATGCAAGTGTACAGAGAGATATCATGAGCAGAGCTCTCGCTCATACTTTGAGAAATGAAGCTTAAAGCTTCATTTTTATGATCTGGAGCAAGTTATGTTGGCTAAAGCAGAATTTTGCTGGCATAAACTGAATTTTGCTGGCATATGATGTGTACATGATAGGTGTGCTTTGCCTTCAGAGAATTGCTAATGCTGTTGTGTAGAGAGAATGCCCTAGAGCTACTAGATAGTCAACGGTATGCCTGTACATACAACATACTTTGGTATAAAGAGATTTTGATATAAGCCTCTCAAATTCTCATTATAATGATATTTGTGTGGTATTTACCCTTTCCTCTCCTCACCACTATTTCCTGACTGAAAGCAAGGTCTGAGGTTGCTTTGCTGAAGAACAAAGTCCCATCTGCTGTGCTGGAACAACATACCTCATAAAGAAAATGCTGCTCTGCTACCTCCTCATTCTCTTCTAACTGCACAACTGTGGGCCAGCAGTCATCCCGGGCTCTAGTTTGAGATCAGAAAAAAGAAATCAGAAAGCCTTTTGACTGTTGGTTAGACAGTTCGATCAGGAAGTATTGGGAGCACAAGCAGAGAGGGGGAACACTGCTGTCAGACCCCTTGGCTGCTTTTCAAGATATATAGTGAAAGACACAAGTGTTGAGAGGGCATGTCAGCACTGGGCCATGCCATGGAGCACCAGGACACACACACAGAGTATCTGGATCTCACTGGGATCTCTACCTCCTGTTACTCTGTGCCCTGACTCCCTGTCCATTGTGACTCCACAAACAGCATCAAATCTTCCTCTCTGTACTTCCCTTCCCACACATGTGTTCCCTGGGTTAGCTGGAGAAAATTTGGCAACTCCCCCACACGCATGTGCTCTTGTGTCTCGGGGCTTTTCTATACAGAGGGGTTTTTTCAAAGCAAAATACAGTATGAGGATTTATAGTGCTATAAATTCTTGAAAAGGTAGTAAGCTGTTGTCCACAAATGCTTCATTAACTCCATAGCCCACAGAACTACTTGTGTCCCAGTTTAGACTGAGCAGACAACACTGGTATCCATTTTTTTTTCCAGGAAATATGGCTTTTATACACATAGGAGGATGATCATATATACCTATTAATTACCTGTATATTCAATTTACCAGGAAAAAAAAGCATTCCAGAACTTTAGGAACATATTTTTGCCTACTATGGCCATTTTTCAGAATCATGTATTTGTAGAATGATTTATTACCTTTCTCTTCACAATCCTACTTTATGTGCTTCACTATACTCTTTGTAAAAGCACTTCCTCCATAACTGGAAATCTGCCTGTGCGTATGACTAAATCTTTTTTGTTTTTATTTATTATTTCTGTTGCAGCAGTGCTTACAGGTTTTATTTATAGAGGTATTTACTTGTATTGGTTATGTGGCTATATATAGCTGCTTTGTTTCTAGAATCCATGTTACTACAGTGCCTGAAAACATGGCAACAGTTAATTTATCCCCACAATATGGAGTTAGTAGGGCTAAGGCATTATTATCCCATGTTTTACTGTGGGAAAACTGAGAAATAAAGGATCCACTTATGCTGATCCCTTTGCACTTCTCCATAGGAAGCTCACGAGGGATGCCTTAGACAGGATCCCTGCTTCTCAGCCACACTACTGGCCTTTTCGGTAATTTTGAGAATGCCTCAGACATGTCAGGCTGCACATGGCATCCTTGGGAATGAGAACTGTCCAACAAGTCCTTGGATCATGCTACGGCCCCCTTCAGCCTTTGCTGTAGCTCTTTGCACATCTGCATCATACTTCTTCTTCATCCATGTAGATCCATGCTGAAATGCAGGTGGAAATGATAACTAGTGACCACAAGTAAGGCCAAAAGAAAGATCCAGAGGCTCCACACAGATCAAAGGCAGGGGAAAAATAAAGACATTTTTCTATGGATTATGACAACCTTGGTCACGTTGGCCATCACCAGAGCACCAGCATCTCGCTGGCGTCAGAGGTGTGCCAGGTTGTCTGTTATTGCCAAAAATCGTTGTGTTTCTGGAGTCCTTGACTCCTGCTCTTACTGTGTGTTACAACTGGTGTTCAGCTGTATTTTTCTTCAGATCTGCGTTGGTCAGTGATGGCTGATGAATTTCAAGATGTTGAAGGGATTTGTTGGGGGCTTAGTTTAGCTTTGTTTTATCAGTCACTGTATTGGTTTCTGGATGTCTGTCCTGGAGGAACAGAGCAACGATTGCTCTGTGTGGGTATCAGTTCCTATGGACTTTCCCTAAATTGTTCTGGTTTTTATGGTTTCCTCAAATGTGGAACAGAGACTGGGTTTCCTGCTGGGGCTTAATTAGGGCTCTGAGCTTTCTGCTTCTGCTGGTCTGTGAGAGCAACTTGGCATGATAACAGTGTTCTGTTCAAAATGACAACAGAGGAGAAAACTCCACAGAAAGCCAGTGGTGTGCAGATTTTGAACAGATCAGTACTGACCATGCCATCATGGCCACAGTTTCATACACCAGAGTTGTTGTAAACAGATGAATTCTGAAATATGGTCCTGTTAGAGTGTACCTTCAGGAGCTTTGTGAAAATGTAGAATAGGAGAGGTGACTTGGGCCAAATCAAATTAAGAATAATAATAAAGAAAAGCACTCAGAGAGTAGGAACCCTAAGGATTCACCATCCAGTGATCCATTCTTGGCATTGGGGCTTAAGTTTTAACTCTACCATTAGAATGTTGTAAAGAGTATGGCAATTTTAGGAAATGGGTTATAGAGTGTGTGTGACAGATCCTGCTCATATCTGCACCCTCTTAGTTGGAGGCTTATTAAGGGAGATTCGTGAATTTTCTCCATATGTAAATATGGGTATCTAAGAGCAGGATTTGGCCTTACCACTCTGATATATACAGCGTAAAAGCACTTTAATATTTGTATTTCTTGCTAAATAGCATAAAATTACATCCTTTCAGGTTAATTAAACCATTTTTCAATGCTGGTTGCTGTCAATGGTATATTTAAATGTCAGATTCACAATAAGCACTTATACTTCCTGATGATAAATGGCTTCCTTTTAAATATCCCAGATATACGTATATGGTCAATGCATCTGAAGCATGTGAATGTCTGATCTGCCCAGTCTGCATTTCCATTTGGTCTACATTAGGATTCAGACACCTAAAGACTGAATAAAGACTTTCAGGAACTGAATAAAACCTTATTAGGCCCTATATTCTTACACAGCCAAAATTTTCCAGTGGAGGCAGCAGAATATTCAGCAAGAAAGGATAAGTAAAAGTGGACTTACACTGACTTTCTGATATTTTGTTGTAAAAATCTAAGAGCAACTTTTCCAAATTTGTTTCTGTGGGACCTGGCAAACAAACATCCTGCTAGAAGAAAATTAATGACATGGGAGCAATTGTGAGTCCCAGTTTTTGGAGACCAGACCATGGTTGTTATCTGCAGCACTTGTGTCACTGAACATCCCATCTGCAGGCCCACGTGCACTCATGTGGAGTGTAGGAATGGATATGCTGCTTAAGTATTTATGGGGTGGATTTTCTTCCTGTGAGTGTCTGGGAAGTGACTCTGTGAGGAACACAAGCAGAAGCAGATTAACTGAAAACTAGTTTTGTCTGTGATTCCTGGTCCTGCAGAAGAATAACGGAGCTGTCAGCACATTTGTATGTCTAGTGCTTATAGCCAGAAGTACTTCATTGTCCTGTCCATAGAGAGCTAAACAAAAGAGACCAGGTTAAAGGAAGGAAATGCAATTGCTCCAATTTCACGCCTCTTCTTGGGAGCAATTTTAGCTACCTATAAAAGTCTTAAAATTTAGGAATATAAAAATTTAGAAGCATGGGCAGCAGGGGAGGGGGGCGTTCTGCCCTTCTGCCTTGCTCAGGTGAGACCCCACCTGCAGAGCTGCCTCCAGCCCTGGGATCCCAGCACAGGAAGGACATGGAACTGCTGGAGTGAGTCCAAGGGAGGCACCAAGGTAATCAGAGGGGTGAAGCAACTTTGCTGTGAGGAAACTCTGTGTCCTGGCTTCAAAATGGCTTCAAACTGTTGAAGGAGAGGGTTAGATGAGATTTTGGGAAGAAATGTCTCCCATAAGGGTGGGTGAGACACTGGCGCAGGTTGTCTAGAGGAGCTGTGGCTGCTACATCCCTGGTAGTGTCCAAGGCCAGGTTGGATGGGGCTCGGAGCAACCTGGTCTTGGGGAAGGTGTCCCTGCCTATGGCAGGGAGTAGGATGGGATGAGCTTTAAGGTCTTTTCCAACCTAAGCCTTTCTAGAATTCTATGATTCTGTGAGTATATAGGCAGTCCCCTTATGGAAGTTTCTGTAATGTTTTTATAGATACTTATATATTATCCATACAAACAAAGTTCTGAATCCCTTGTTCTAATGCTGAGAGCTTTTAGTACATTATTGTTTTGGTGTTAATCAGAGTAACTCCCATGGAGAGCTTTGATTCACTTCAGAAAAACGAAGAATGCTCTAAAAATTATAATACACTGTAGCTATTTCATTGTAGTTGGAGGCTGTCTGTGCTTCACAGAAATTACCAGGCAAGCATTCCTTGAAAATGTCAGAATTTTCAAGTTAGTTCTATTTAAAATGGGGAAACAAAAAATGTGAGGGGATGGATTGAAAATTTGAGGGCTATGTGATTCAAACTTGAAGTGCAGTTTGTAATGTGAAAGATGATCAACTTTTGGGCTGGAGAAATAATCTCCTAGGTCTTTTTCTAAATTATAGGATGCCTAAACAGGTCTACTTATTCTACATGTGTTGTTACTTCAATAAAAGGCACCACTTTAGGAAATGAAAGGCTTTGGAATATTGCCAAACATCTTAGTTCCATTTATTGTCTAAAGGTGGGGTTTTCTCATTATCTATAGAGTTTGTGGGATAGTTGAATAATTTCTAGGAATCTGTTTGATACCAGATTGCAAACTCTGTATTTATCGTCTTTCAATATTCATATTGCAAATACAGGCATATTATGATCTGTTGGTGTTCTAACTGTATGAGGATTTGGCAATTGGTCTGCTACTAATCTCACAATGTGCATTTGTGTCTATATTGAAACTGATTGGAAAACTATATCAAGAAATACTGATCTTCAGCTCTTTTATGTATAAATGTGAAAGGGTTGGTGAGAGAGACGGGAGAAAGAGTAGATGCTGTAAACAGAGTGTTGATGAATACTCAAGTAGTAAATAGAAATATCTTAGAAGTTATCCCTGACAGTAATAAAGGCAGCAATTTTATTTCATCTGTGAATAATAAACTTGTTTCACATTGCAATAGAAGTGGCATTTATGTTATATTAATATCTATTAGTACTTATTGATGTTAGGGTTTAGTTGTTCTCTTTTCCTCACATCACAGCCATTTTATAAAAATTCAAGTTAAATTGCCACACAATAAGCAATTAAAAGTGTTTGTGTGTGTGAAAGAGAAGAAAGTAATCTGTGTGTTAGGAGATATTCCTATAGAGAAGGACAGACCCTCCCTGATTAGGAAACTAGAGAGTTGTGCTCGAAGTGATGGAGTTCTGTTTGCACTAGCTAAAGATTTGGCTCTTTGAATGCATATTTCAACCCACAGGCAGTGTTTTGCTGTTCATATCAGAGTGGTTTGCATCGGTTTCCTGCTTTTTAATGAGGTGTTTTTGTATATCCCTTGCTTTGACTGTGGGCAGTGCCTCTTCAGGAATGAGATTGTGCACTATATTCAGTGGCCTTTTGGGGTGACGTGGAGGATTGCCAGCTTGGAGGATAATGTGAGTCAGAAAGTGCCTGATCCAAATTTACCAAATTTGTTCATCACTAAATTTAGAGAATAGCTGAATGGCAAGACAGATATTTTCAATTTCCATCAGTGACAAGGACAGAGTGTTGGCGGATGCCTGTTAACAGCTATAGTGTGTGTTTTTGATACTCGTATATGTGTGTATGGGTGGGAAAAGACTAGTTGCTTTTACTTATCATGAGCCTGTTTCTTCTTTGACTGCTCTTAAATCACTCTTGGGCTTGATGTTTCTTCCGTGCAGATAATTCTTGTGCAGACAGTGTGCTGTGGTCTTGAGTCATGTTTTTGCCCTCTTGAGTAGAAAGACTTGCATTGGAATTGGATTTTTATTATTATGAAAACTGAAATATAGATCCTTTTAAAATAAGGCAGGCACCAGACAAGGTAAGACAAACCAAAATTCTTTTTGCTAATCTTACAATCAGACTTCAATATCAGTAATTTCAGAAAAGGGTTTCAAGTTTATCCTCCATTTGAGCATAATCCTGAGTTAACATGTATATAATTCACATGTCTTCAACAGGGTTAATCATATCCACGTATCCGTTTGTATTTACCTGCTTTTCTGTGCTGGAGTCTTAATCTTTTTTACTGTTCTATTTCCTTGACCAAATATTTTCCTTGGACCATGTCCAAGACCATGTCCTCACTGCTATTGTGCAAGGCATTTTGTTAATGGGTGTGACTGTTTGGGGGGGTTTTCTCCACGAGATCTTTATTATAGACCTCTGTTCAGCCTCTTGTTTTATTTTATAAGGACCCCAGTTCAGTGACTTGTGTCATCAAATTTGCACGTGTAGTGATAGATTGTGATATTACAAACTGTTTGATTGTTGCATTCCTCACTGAATCAAATGATGAGATTGGCTGGGTGGGAGATATGTTCATTTTTATTTACAGGATCACTGCAATAGCAGTGACTGAATAGGTAATACCAGAACGTGCATGACAGCTTTGATAGGATTTAAGCAACACTGTGCTTCCTATAGTTTGCTGAACTGGTAATGATGATTTAAGGGTCTTACCTTAAATATTCACTATTCTTCTGGGTGTGAAATAAATCCACAAGTCATTGTTTAATTTAATATAATATTAATCTTTCTTTGAATAACATCCTAGTAAGATATTTTTAAAAGAAAGATATTGTAGCATAGTAGTAATGAGAATACTGTAGAAATCTGGCAGGGATACTACAGGGATACTATGACTTTGGAAGACTGTATATGGTAATTAGTTAACATTTGCTCTAATGAAAACCCACAACCCAATTTGATGATTTCATGTTTTCTTTAGGGTGAAGCATTACTGCATTCATTTCCCCTCACACTTGTCTTTTTAAAATACAAGCCAGTCATCTATATTCTGTTGACATGTGTAATTTTTAACCTTTCCTGTAATATGGAAAATTAGATATTGCATTTGTTATTGCCAGAAAAGGGCAGCCCAACCTCCCTAATAAGTATGAAAAGATAAAAAGCTTCCGGTTTCTGCTACATCTGTGTTCTTAAGTGGATTTCAAAGCCAGAGTAAGTGGCTTTGAACCATCACTATGATGGCTCAGAATTGTCAAGTCTTGAGGAATATGAGCTCTAACTCTCATTCGTCTCGCCTGAATCCAGAAATTGATTTTGAATTTAGAAGTTATTACGTAGAACCAGAATTAATTTATATATTGATATATCATGATGTGTTTATGCTTCAGTAAGTTAAAGTTTATAAGTCTTAATAACAAAGTATTTCTCAGCAAATTCTTTGAGCATTGTCAAATGTGTGAGTTTGAAATATTTCCACGGAAGTCAGGTCTAGAGAAGCATGTCTAACTATTTTCCTAATGATGGTACAATAGGCTTGGCAAGCTATTAGTGATTTTTGTTAATATTACTATTACATTTGCTTTGAAAAGGGATGTTTAATAAAAATTTTGACATATTCATCCAAATTTTTACATTTTTTCAATTTGCAGGAAGAGGGTGTAGAGCATACAGAACTTTCGTATCTGCATGCAGAAGATAACTGAGTAACTTCTCTTACCAACATTCGGCTTTTGCGACCAATGGTATGGTCACATTAATGGCATGGTATCAATATTAATGGCATGGTAAAAATAACCCTGTTTGAGTAAGAGCAACTCAGTCTAAAACATTATTAGCCACTTCATGCTGTAAGAGTTCTCTTTGTAGCTTCCTGGCAATTATTTTGGATTTAGGATATCTCTTTAAGAAAGATGGAGTGAAACTTTTTCCAAGGTCATATAGTGACTGGACAAGGGAGAACAGCTTCCAGCTGACAGAGGGTGGAGTTGGATGGGATATTGGGAAGAAATCAGCTGAGGCACTGGCGCAGGTTGCCCAGAGAAGCTGTGGATGCCCCATCCCTGGAAGTGTCCAAGGCCAGGTTGGATGGGGCTTGAGCAATGTGGTCTATTGGAAAGCGTCCCTGTCTGTGGCAGGGGGTGGAATGGGATGATCAATAATGTCCCTTTTAATCCAAACCATTTTATAACTCCATGATTGTCCAATTAAAAAAAAAAGAAAAGAAAAAATAATCCTCCATTTTATCTCTGGGAATGACATGGTTGAAGTCCTGATCTCTTCAATGGTATCCCTACGGATACATACTCAGCCTTTCATTGGGCTAAGGCTCATAATGGTCCATGGCTCTGCCTCTATGAAGGCTTTATTGTTGTACTATCTGATTTGCACAGTAGGCAAGCTCAAAACACAACGTATTTTTTTATTGCTAGCAAATAAAATTTAGACTAGATCTTTGGAAGAACTTCAGTGCTGAAATGCATCTGGCTGCCTGGAACTCAAAGATCCTCAATCTCTGCTCAGTAGCATTCAGGCCTGGGCCCAGGTGAAATCTGGGGGTGCCTCTATTTTTACAAGCCATATTCCAAAAAAATGCACTGGGGCATTGTAGGAACTGCTGTCATGTTAGCAAGGATGAACAACAAGGGTGAACAACAAGGTGACCAGAGCATTGATTGGAGTTATTGGTTCTCTTTTCCCCCAAGTGTTCTCTAAGCCACTGGGCTGTGAAACCATGTCCTTTCTTCTGTCACTGACTAATTTAGCAGAAAAACTTGGAAGAAGAGTCTTTCTCCCAAGGATGTTCTGATAGTTAAATGATTCACAGAGCCATGTATGAGTGTAGGATCTGAATCTTCCTACTCCAGAGTAGGTGGTTAGACTCCCAAGAAACTGGTTGAAGGAAGAGATGGGAAGGAGAAGGAAAGGAAAGCACAGCTTTCATGGAGTATGTTTTTAATGAAACTGGTTAACCACAGATTGGTCTCCAGAAGGAGGGCTCAGGGAGGTGAAACTCAGTGGAAATGAAGCAGGTCTCCTCTTTCAGAGCAAAATACAAACACGTGGAATCAGTAGTGCAGCAAAACACATCAATACAACATCTCAGGAAGGAAAGGAGACTTTCTACTTACTAGTTCTAAAATTTCTTGGCTCTATCATTGAAGGGTGCTCACTTTGGTATATTATAACTCTGGAAAAGTATTATGTGTAATATATTGTGTTCTGAAATGTGTGCTTATGTAGTCACATATATAAAAATAAATATATAGAGGTATATAAAAATGTATCTGTATATATTTATTAATTTATTTATATAGGCATAAATTTACCAGATCCTTTTACTATCTGAACATAAAAGAACAGCCTTTTTATTTAGATCATCAAAGAACCAATTACATTTGTAAGTGAATACTGTAGAGTTTATCACCTTCCAAAACTAAATATGCCTGTTTTCTTTTACTAGAAGATAGCATCTACATAGCAGTATCTGCAATGATTTTTCACAGCTGCAGTCCTAGAACTATGGAATACCAAAGTTAGGAATTCAATAGCAATGGTATTTCCACCATGTTGTGCTGAAGCAATATTTTCCACTGGGTTTTGTTGAGGGATAATTAGCTTAATATTGCTGAGCAGTCTGCCTAAAAAGTATATAATGCATGCTTATGGGATGTACTATGCATCCAAGTTAACATTTGCTGAGAAAGTTGCTGCTTCCTTTATTTTATCCTAGCAAACTATATTAACTTCATAATTTTAAAATCAGTCATATTTATACAGACTTTATATGGAATACAGGCAAAATTTTATTGTACTTTCCCCAAGTTCTATTCTTAAGGAAGTAACTTTTGGTACCAACATCCAGTTATTATGGCTGTACTGATATAATAGCTTCTTTTGTTAAAAAGAGTTGGAATTGTCATTCTGTTTTCTTTGTGGGTTTTGTCTTCCCCCCACCACTTTTCTCTGCCATCTTAGCTAAGAAACAGTCTTTTCCCCTTGTCTTTATTCTGTTACTTGTTGGATACTTTCCTAGCAAATTCAACTTTCTTCTGCTTAGCAAATTGGATTAGCTTAGCTCAGGCCTGACAAAAGGTACTGTCTGGCAGCAAGCAGTCTTGTCGCCTCAGGTTGTCACTTCCCTCATGTTTTCCAGTTCTTCTGAGTGACAGAAGAACACCTAACACTCAGAGCAAAGAGTACAAAAGCAGCTCTGAGCCCAGTGTGTGTTAAGGTGGAATCACATGGAACTCTAATTTTTCAGTAGCTGCTAGTAGGCTGCATAGGCCATTCTGATAGGTGAGGATTTGAAATCACTAAGGGATGATGGTCATTTCCTCCTTTATTTTTCATCCCCTTGGCTTCCCTTTTCATACTGTAATCTTCATATCCTGAAGCTGTGGTAGGACAGTGGTGCTTTAGTAGCTGCTGGGTCTGTTGAAGATTTTCACTCCTGCTTGAGCTCTCTTGAGGCAGAGGCGTGAAACAGCTTTGTGTGACACTGTTCATGCATTTTCCCTTTACTCAGGAATATTTCTGCAAACTGTGAACACGGACTAAGTAATTTGAAAACATTAGTCATTAAAAACCACATCAACCTGGAACAGTTGAGTAGTTAAACAGCGAACCTTTTATGAATCATCTGAGCAAGAGACTATAGGTGTGATCACAGCTGCTGAGTCTTGCTGCAACTCATTGACATTATGCTCATTTGTGCAGGAGGTGGAGACTTAATTAGTTAAATATGGTTTGTGGATAAGGCCACGGATCACAGAATAGGTATGTGCATGCTAATGCATTTGGCACATTGAAACTTTGTTTTTGTTTTTTATTTTCTTTTGATTCAGAAATTTAGAGTGTGATCTAATGCCTGTGGAAAGAAATCCTAATAAAAATAGTTGTATATATCTTATAAAATTTATTTTTATAATATATGTAGAAATAATTTATAATTATTTTGATTTTAAAAATGATGCATTTAAAAAGCTACTGACCAGTAAATTATATGGTGCAAATTGTGTTTAGGAATAGGCATTGGGCACAGCTGCCTCCTTGTGTAAGTAATCAGCGGGATTTCTGAAATGGGGAAAAATGTGGACTGTATTCATTATGTTTTCCCTTTGCCAGAATACATACCTACAGAGTGTTCAGAGTTAGTATTTTTCAGTGCACCCAGATGACAGTGTGCAAGTGGCAAGAAGTAGAGATAGTGCTCTGAAAATCCTATGGTAAAAGCAGAGATAAATCGGGTGGTGCTCTGAAAAGTCTGAGAGCCACAGGAAAAGCAGAGTATTGCTTGCTTCATCTCTGCATATTCTCTTCTGATACCTGCATGAGCTGTGATACCACCTTGAGCTTCCTTGCAAATGAGTGGTGATGAAAGGGATAAGTACAAAACCTCAGCAGCAACTAAGAATTTGGTTTTCAAAGCAGGTGTGGAATTTAAGGTGATATTTTTTCTCCTACTGCTTGTGGCTACCCCCATGCAGAGAGAGTTGTTCCAGGACAAAAGTCCAAGTCATTGTTAACTGGCTATAAGGAGAGTTGATATAAACCGTATTTTTGGTGGCCAAAGAAAGGATAGTTTTTAAAATATTGATATTTTGAAAAAGCAACAGGACATGTATTTGCAATTGTTTACTTCATAACAATCATAAATTGCATATGAAAGCATGATTAATGAATTCTGAGTAAAGGGAGAGGAACTGGAGAGAGCAAACACTTTTAAAACATGTAAAAGAAACCTTTACATTTCTATGAAATTCCAATTAAATTGCTGTTTACACAAAATATGTGTCTGAAATAACAGCCTCTTTAGAATACAAAGAAATGTGAAACTGCTATCTTATTCCATCAATTTATTGGAAATGCTATACACAATGATTTCACCATATTTTTGAAAATAAAGAGTGTTTTCCACCAATTTTTATGCAAGTTGAGTCTAGAAGGAAGGAAAAAATATATATCTGAACATGTCTTACAGGAGCCTCAAAGTTATGTCTGAAGGCCTGGTGCTTTTACTGGTGGACTCCATGGAAAAATGATGGTATTCAGATGTTTAGAACTGCGGTTATTCAGGATTCATGAGGGAAGGGGCAGCAAGTTTTAGGTCAAATCAACTTGGAGGCTGCATATAGTGCTTGGCATTTATATAAAGCAAGCTCAAGGTTGAATGCAGCATTCAAGTTGTAAAATTGATGTAGAATGGATAAAAAACCCCTGCAATTACTTCAGCGATGATCCATTCAGGTTAAGAATTTTCGTCTTTGCTGTTGCCATAGCAATCTGTTCCCCTGTCACTACCACATTAAAAATCCATTCTGTAAAACTGTTGTTGCCAATATTGAACACATAACAGACAAAAACATTTTTTTTTAATAGCTTAGGTTCAACACAAAGAAGACCTAGATCTTAAAAAGATGCATATGTTCTTTAAAAAGAAGATTAGTATTTCCATAATTCATTGCAGGAACGCAGTATTTGTGCTGCAGTATTGAGGTCAGTATAAAATAATTTGCAAATAATCCAGCAATGCAGTGTCAGTTGAACCCAAATAATTGAACTGTTCAGCTGAGATACAACAAACCCATATGTTCCCGTGTTAAACTCTCATTTTGGTAACATGCTTTAGAACTGTGTGTCTCTTTAACCTTCTGTTACTGGTTGAGTCTGATTCTCTTTAGTGATTGACTGGAGAGATTTTACTTATCCTGATGTAACTCTTCAATGGGAGAACAGTCCTCTAGCAGCTTTACATCTGTGATCTAATCTTAAACTGCTCATGGACACAAGCTCTGCCATGAGTTTGTACAGATAATGAATTGTAGCAGTAAGTCCTTAAACATTTGTTAGTTCATCTAAAGGAGGAAGGAAAGCAATTTATAATTCAAAGTGGACATAGCAATGTTTTGACAAATAGTTGTACTCAAAATGAGTAAAATGCAAATATTTTTCAATAAAGATACAATATCTAGACACATACATCTATATATGTGTATGGGTGTATTCATTCAGGACTGAAAGGCAGAAGCTTGCTTAAATCACAAATAGTTCTAGATTTGGAAACTCGGGCATTGACTAAATAAGTCATAACAGCTGGAAACTCAATGTATGGATCTTAGTCTGGTCACTGATAATGTAGGTCTCATCTTTGTTTCTGCTGCCACATCCTTCTATCCTCAGACAGTCTCTAGACTTCATCCTTTGAATTCTTATTTTCTGTCCATGCCATACCTCTTTGTTTCACTTTTTATGTCTTCCACTTGTGACTTTCCCCACACTTCTATCCCTCAGTTGACTTTGAGAGCCTTTGTCCTGGGATGGTGTTGATTTATTGCAGGAAAATCATAGGAGCTTCAAAGAATAGCTTAGTTTTTAAGTGCTAAAAGTATTCTTGATGCAGCAGGAGAACACAAATTGTGTTGTTCCACAAGCCAACGTAGAGTTTAAGGTTGCAGCTAGAGATATTTGAGATCAAAATAGGGTGACATACTTTCTGGATAGGAAGGGTGAGCT